>FLSR01001126.1:34429-93600 GCA_900092035.1 Leuciscus waleckii
AAAGGAGGAAGAGCATTTTCACATTTGCTCCAAAACTCTGGAATAGTCTTCCTGATGCTGTTCGTTGCTCAGACTCGCTCTCCCAGTTTAACACTAGATTAAAGTCGCATCTCTTCAGCCAGGCATTCATATAATCTTACAGTTCAAACTACAATCCGGCCTCTAGCTCATAAGTGCCAGAGGAGAACTGGCCCCCGACTGAGCCTGGGTTCTCCCAAGGTTTTTTTTTCTCCATTAGGTCACCTGATGGAGTTTTAGGACACCATTAGGCCACTTGATGAAGTTTTTCGGTTCCTTTCCACTGTTGCCTTTGGCTTGCTCAGTTGGGGATATTTTGGGGATATTTAATTTTATCAATCAATAAATTCCTGTTGAAACAAACTTTGTTGTATTATTTTAATTTAATACTGTGAAGCTGCTTTGATACAATCTGTATTGTGAAAAGCGCTATACAAATATAGTCATTATTTGCATAATGCAGTTTGGTGCCTCTAATGGTGTGGACTTATTATTATTTTTCTTTTTATGAACAAATTTAGGGCAGCCATTCCTTCCTTCAAGCTATTTTTCTTTAACATAATATATTGTACATAAAGAGGTTTAGTTTGGAGAAATCCATTATTTAGTTTTGAATGGAAAATTGCATTGATCAGATTTGCATGCCGAAACCATGAATAAGGAAAAGGCATGAACACTTTCAAAATATCTGTCTCCCAAAACATTAGTGTGTTTAACATAAAACATAAAACCTCTGCTTGCGTTCACTAATACGATAAATACAATACAAGAAAGCAAGTTCTTGTTACTAACAACCATTCCATTGCAAAATCCCCATTATTATAATATTGCTGTATGATGCAATGTCCCCCTTCATCCTTCTGCAGGACATATTTGTGTGAAAAGATTTGTGAGCTGAGAAAAAAAGAGAAAAAGTAAAAAAATAAAAAAAGTGGAATTTTGTGAATTGATCGTTTACTGAAGTCGTTGAATTGCTCTAATGGAGAAGCAAGTACTGCCCTGCTCTCATGTCAGAGAAGTGATGATTTCAAGTCAGCTGATTGGAAGACTAAGAGGCAATCAGAGGTCTTTTTCCTTCGATCAGTGGTCATTTCTCGTCAAGCCATGTTGCTCTGCTGGCTGTCACTTTCTGTCTCAGAGGCAACATTAAAGGCCTTTAAATCAATAACCGCTCAAGGTGGATTTGTAAATCTTGGGTTACAGCCAAAGATATAAAGACCCGCATCGCAAAAAGAACCTGACCATTGCTTTGTTTGTTCAGCAAGAATAATTTTAAAACAAGAAGAAAATAAAATGGGCAATTTTGCTACAATATCGACACCACCTTTTTCATGAATAACTAGTTAGAAAAAGATTTGAGTGGTTTGCCCGAGGCAGAATATACTTTACGTATTTCAACCCAGCTCAATCCCTGCTGATGTTAGTCCACTTTACCCAGCTGTATTTCTTAAACATAACTAGGATTTGTTCATTATGTGTATTAATTCACAGGGGTTTTTGCCATCTCAAGTAGGAGCTCTTTTTATTTGCGTGTAGGAGTAAATTAATTTAAATCACTGCCAAAAAAAGCTAATGCGTAAGGCATTGCATAATAAAAGATAACTATGCTGCTGAGAACGCACTTTACTGTAATGCCCATATGCTACATTGAAAGCCATTCAGATGACGTAACTGCATATCAAGGCATCAACATAAACTTCAGACATTCAGTTATGAATCCGTGAATTTTTTTCCCATAAACTAACTACAAATATGAATCATAACCCAATGAGAAGCATGAGTGCCTGCACTGCTGAAACAAAGCGAAAAGTCAGATTTCTCTTTCTTTCTTGCCCACTTGTTCCCGGTGGCTCACTTAACATTTAGAGGTGGAGAGGAAGTGGAGAGAAGGAAGAAAGGAAATGTATTGCCTTGAGGTGATCTGTGAAAAAAAAAAAAGTACCAACTAAAGAGTCAGGTTGTTTCTTCACATTTCTCCTTCTGTCACGCATCTCCCTGCCTTTGGATCTTCATCCCACATCTTCCTGAAACATCAGTGAGTGTTGGGTAAGCCTGCAGGCAGAGAAATGCTGTTCATTAAACAAAGCTATTCCATGCCCACTCACTGACACTTGTCGTTATGCATCTCCAGATCTTTTTTTCTCAGTTGCATAATGAATATGCATGCAGTTGGGTCGGTTCCACTGAGAGGAAGTGAACCCGTGTGCGTGGGTGTGTGTGTGTGTGTGTGATCATGTATGCACGAAGCATATGTGTGTATCTCTGGAGATCTTGACTGTTGGAGATGGATGTCAGTGAAAATATTTGCTTCTGTTTCTTGTTTTATAGTACTTGTGTGTGCGTGCAAGAAAATACATTGTTATGCTTTATGACTAATTGAGTGTTCATCAAAGAACAGATATAATTATGTTTTGTGAATTATTTATTAATAAGCACTGTGAATATACAACGTGTGTTCACAATAAGTATGCAAAAACACTTATAGATTAATGTTTGAGGGAAAAAATATTGGCACAATGAAAATAGCTCTATAATAGAAAAATGGGTTTTCTGTGAATCGAATCCATGACTTTGCATTGTAACTGCATTAGTCTACCAGTTCAGACTGTTAAATATAGAAATGTCAATATTTATAACTTTATTTACTAAAATAACTAGCTTCCGGCAGACGACCGTACGCATACTACGCTAGTCGACTTTACGCCACAAGAGTAACTCGTGACGCATGTATGATGTAGGATGTAGGAGTATCTACATATTCTCTCTTAAGCTAGTTCACCCAAAAATGAAAATTACCCCATGATTTATTCACCCTCAAGCCATCCTAGGTGTATATGATATTCTTCTTTCCGACGAATACAATCGGAGTTATATAAAATAGTATGGTATCCTGGCTCTTCCAAACTTTATAATGGCAGTAAATGGTTGTTTCTGTTTTGTCCATCAAAGTGCATCCATCCATAATAAAAGTCTTCCACACGGCTCATGGGGGTTAATAAAGGCCTTCTGAAGTTCATGTAAGAAAAATATCCATATATAAAACTTTATCGACTAAAATAACTAGCTTCCGGCAGACGGCCGTACGCATCGATTTAGGCCGGCGACACACTGGCTGCGTGGCGTGAGCGTCTCCGCTGCATGGCGTGTCCGTTTTTATTTCGGCTCCCATGTTAACAGGTTAGAGCTTGCATACTGCCTGTGTGACCGCGTCTCAGGCGCGAGGAAAACGCGTGCATGCTAGAAATAGAACCGACGCCTATTTTTACGCGACACGCAAGGGTGTTGGAAGCGTTTCCAGGCAAAATAGAATGGGAAAAGATGTTTATGTCATTTTGACACAAATTTATATTAATAAATGACATTTTGATGTCCGAAAGTCTCTAGGTTTTGACATAAAAGCAGATATAAATTTAATGTAAAAAAAAATATTATCGATTTTCAAATATTGCACCTGTCAATACAGAACAAAATATTCTGTAGCCTATTTTGCCGTCAATACTGCCGACGTTGTCTTTGCTGCTATATATTTATGTTTAACATGAAGTATAAGCCTTCCATAGCTCTCTCCCCATATGTTGAATATATCACCAATGAGGCTTATCATATGTCACCTAGCAGCAGCAGCGCTGCGTCAGACACGTTTCTGGGGTGCAAAGACATAGAAAATGCCACACAAATGACCCACAACAGAAATGCCACGCTCACGCCACGCAGCCAGTGTGTCGCCGGCCTAACCCTTGACCTGACGCATGCCGTAATGACGAACGCGGAATAGCAGATGATAGAGCAAAACAAAACACCAGTCACGAATTAGAAGTCTAAAACGACAATTTAAAAAAATAAATGTCGGAGGAGCTTGAGTTTGTTGCCCAGTCCTGTTTGTTTGAACTGCAAGAGGTGTCTAAACTTACGTTTGCACAGTTATTGCAATAAACTCAGTAAAACCATATTATTTAAGCGGCAAAAATGATATAGTGATTGTTAAAACAAACAGTTTCAAAATTGATAATAATAAGAAATGTGTCTTGAGCACCAAATCAGCATATTCATTTCTGAAGGATCATGTGACACTGAAGACTGGCGTAATCATGCTAAAAATTCCATCATAGGAATTTTTTTGATCACTTTTTAATCTTTAAAAAGAAGACAGTACATTTTAAGTAGGCCTATATATTTTTTTTGTGTTTTTGATCAAATGAATACAGGCTCGGTGAGTTTTTGTAAATTACGCTTTGAGTCTAAGAAAAGCGCGTTAGAAATAAAATGTATTATTATTATTATTATTTTATTATGAATGAAAAAAATACTTTTGAATGAAATCAAATACATACACTTTTTTTTTTTATCTCCACAATCTCTTGAAAAAGCAGTCCACATACTATTTCCACACAATTCAAATTAATTTACTTTTTAAGTAGCCAAACAGTTTTTTATCTGAAAAAACAACAACTTTTTTCTAGTTGGAGAGACAAAAAAAGTCCCTTTACTTGTGTGTTTAAGCAGAAGGTCAGACATCAGTGCAGGATTAACCCAGCTCTGATCTATGACATTTCCTCCTGTCCCTCGAAGGACAAGACACTCCTGGAGGGCACCAGCCATTGAAAGAGACTGATCCTCTATTGCCCTCTTCTTTAACCTTCTTCTGTCCCCAGTCATGTCACGACACCAAGAAATGAAAGCGTTAGCGTAAGTTCTGTCGGGAAGACTCCATTTTTACGTCACTTATTACCTTCTCATCTATCCAATTGCGTTCTAATACTTGTAGTATAAAATATCGATACTTACACATGTCTGAGTTTGCAGATGCTGACGTTTTCATTCACCTCCATCCTCCCCACCACCACCAGGATGGTTCCTTCCCCTCCATCCTCCCCACCACCACCAGGATGGTCCCTTCCCATAACTCCCAGGGAGTCGGCTGCGCCCTTGCCTTCGTCTTCAGGCAGGAAATGCAGATTCCGTACCCTCAGTTTATGAGCTACGGATGGGGCCTACGCCAAACAACTTTATATCATAATATTTGCTTGCTGGGTTGTTAATAAATGTATACTTGTTATGGTATTTTGCCTCCCGAGTCTTTCTGGTTGAACTGCCTCTAGTCATTTTGTGTATTATTAGACAATAATACTATACATATTATTGGTTGACACTATTGAAGTTTCTACTTCTACTACTAAAGTCCATTGCTCAATCTCAAATGCTCAACACAATTATGTAACCATGCATTTGGGATCCTCGGGTTGGATGGTATACATTTTATTTATATGGTTATGGGAGGAATGTGTCACAACACACAGCACATCACACTGCAGACCAATCATAGTGCCTTTGATGACTCGTCCACTGTTGAAAGCGCCTACAATGGGCACGTGAGCATCTAAACTGGACATTAGAGCAATGAAAGAAGGTCACCTGGTCCGATGCGTGACTTTTTTTAAGCTGAGATCACAGCAAAACAAGATAGAAAAAAAACTAAACACAGATGATCATTCTGACCAGATAATTCAGATAATTTTTTGTTGAAATTTCAGATTTCATGCTGTTGCTGTTAATAGAAAACATCCCAACTTTCATCATCTACTAGCGTGTGCGTCTTTAATAAAAGCACTGACACTTTCTTGAGGCAGCATGTAGTGCTCCGAGTGAGGCATTTTACAACATGAATGATACATGTTCAAAATGCCAGAGAGTCTTTCTTCCCCTCCCTGCATCCATCTGTCAACACAAAGCATCCCTGCAGGCCTCACAGGGAATACAGGTCTCTATACTGTAAGTGAGGTATTATGGCATTGGGTTTGCATCTTCCCTCTGTAGTTGCCTGTGGCTTTGGCTGAATAAAAAAAGGCAACACTTTTAGTCCCATGAGTTTTTTTCTTTACGTGTCTTTTTTTTTAATAATTTTTTTTTTTTTTTTACCAGGTGTTTGGTCATCGTGAAGGACTGGAATAGCTCAGAACAAATCAATGGCATTGCAGTATGTGCAATCAAGCCAGATAAATGATCAACTTAACTTTGTAGGTTGGTGAGGAAGAGGTTGCAATGGTAAATTGCACAGCCATCAAAAATGTCCTAAAGTGCTGGAAGAATCTACAGGGGGTTAAGGGATTATTACATGCAATTTGCCTTTGAGTTTTGGACATTCGGAAAACCTGTTGTGTGGAATCAAACGCGCTGTTGGAGAGCAACACATCCTTCCTATCTGATTGCAGGTATTTCAAGCAATGCTGGGGAATTGAGGCTGACCAGCATCAGTATGGGAGAAAGAATAACTGTGGGACAAACAAGAGTCTCCTGCAGTCGATAAATAGCAATTGATGTAATACCAAACACTTACTATTCAGTGCTTAAAATGAATGCTTAAAGGGTCCTAGACTTGCAGTCACTTGCATCGTATTTCTCCACTGTCCCCAGTAAATTCGTTGATTCAGGACCTTGGAGAGGTCTATTGAATCTACTGAGTCAACAGTTTATCTCTTTTCTATGCACAATTGCAGTACAGTATGTGTACAACCCTTAAGAAAACTATGAAACTATTTTAGAAAGAAATACACAAACAAATTAGTGCTGATTTATGGGACATTTTATTGTTTAAGTGCTCTTATGCACCTTCTGAACTGATTGCAAGCTCAAATTAACTACGAAGCCCAAAGGCTGCTCCTGCCAAAACCAAAAGCATAATGGCCATAATTTTACAAAAGTTAACTCAAACCCTGTGCATAAAAGCAGGCTAAAATTACAGGAGGGGAATCATTTGTAACTGAGTTGTGCTTATTCAGAGGAAGGCGGATATCTCCCTGGAAATTCAGACAGCGTGCTGCATTAAAGAACCCCACTGCGCTTCGGGCTGCTCTCCTTCCCGCCACAAAATGGCTGCCTGGTGAGCCTGTTCGGCACAAACATCAATTAGAGAAAGGTTAGCTTGCACGACTGCTGGCTTGCACCAAAGACAAGGACAAAACATAGAGGGGGTGTGTATTTTCTTTCTCCCCTTCTTTGAATTTTGTATTTGTGGCTTTATAAAGGTCACGTCATGCTTTGCTGTATCTTTTGGAATGTAGCCAGCTGTGCTCCATGGGCGGCCCAGGTGCGCTGCCGGAGTAAAAGACTCAGGATTAGATGATGGGAATTAAATTTAGAGTGGCTTGTATACACATGAACAATTACATCATCACAGGCTTCCCTACCACTAGAAACATACACAGGAGTCATAAGGATTCATGCATGAAAAACAGCAGCCTTAACTACATGTTAGTACATGTTTGATAGTTAATGTGTAACGGGTTTATTACTTATAATTTAGGTCTTCACTTTATGGACCAGTTAGGAAATCAGAAGATCACTATGTTCGACTACAGAGGTGGAGGGTAATTGCTGAGAGATGACAGGAGACCACAGTTAAGGTAAGTATATAGAATTTTTATAAATGTTTGCTTAACTGCACAGGCCTTTCCCATTTTAAAAGTAAACGCAATAAAATAAAATAAATAAACAATTAAAAGTAAATTACATCAATACAATGAAAAGAAATAAAACAAATCACTGTCAGTTTCACACGAGAAATAGGCCTACATTTACCATGTACCTGTAGTAGTCATAGCTGCCTCGTTAATTTTGGTACAACCCAAGTACAAATGAATGGTAATCACCACTAGGCTATACGCTTTAAGAACGCCAAGTTTCCAAGAACTAGATAGACCAAGCCTGTCCGATACTTTGTATTTGTATTTGTATTTTTCTTGGTTATTGATTTGATTTCTGTTATTTTTTGCTTTGTATTTTAGTTGATCAACTTGTATTTTTCTTTTCTCGTTTATTGATTTGATTTATGACAATTTGATTATTGTTCTCTTTTTCTTGTTTATTGATTTGTGACAATTTGAGTTGATTTGGTAACTTTGTTGGACCGGCTGAGAAGGAGTGCTGACCACTCTAGGTCCAAGTTAATGGGTACCCTTGTTCACTGAGTGATTTGATTCTTTTGAATTTCCTGTCACTTGAATGCACGTGTGCTTGTGGTGAAGTGAGTACATTACTGTACGTTTGAAGTGCTTGTAGTGAAATGGAATTGGGTAGGTTTGTTATTTCTCCTTGCCATCCGACATGTTATCTTTGATTTTTGTTACTTTTCTTTAGTTTTGATTCTGAAGCCACCATAACCCCTGGTGTATTGAAGTGTGTGTGTGTATGTGTTGAGCTTTTAGTCTAGTTATTATAATAAAGTATTGTTATTTTTATATATTCACGTCTCTGCTGTGTCTTTGTGGGAACGAACCTGTGTGTCCTTATTGGACCATTATTTCCCTGGGTGAAATTCCCAGGGTGGCGTAGTCGGTGTTGTAATTATAATTGAGTCCAGAATAACGAAATCCACCCCCTTCGGTGGCTACATACCCAACAGTAGAATGACAAAAATCTGTTCAGACTCAACCACAATTGTGTAATATCACGCACGCGTCAACGAAAGGTTCAATTTCCAATTGTTCAATCACTGATATCAATTCCTTCCCATTAGTTATCCCAGTTCTCAGGAAAAACAGTCTCCGTGCAGGAATAATTTTACCTTGAGCAGGGAAAAAATGAAATCAAGATACTCTCTTGGTCCTGCAGGATGAATTTTCTTCTTTCTCTTCCAGTGTCCGATTAGGTTGGCTCACCATCAACGGAAATCAACTCCACTCAGAAATGCCATAAATGCACCACCACATTTAGTCAACAATGGCATCACATTAGGTAAGTATCTCAACATACCAGTAAATTAACATTTAAACATACAAATTAACATATCAAGTAATCATTTCAATGTTTTACAATATTACATTGTTAATAAAATCTCTCTTTTCAGGCACGCGCACACCACATGCACGTGAAGCAATTTGACACCAAGTGAGAACAACTGAACTTCCAAAAATACAACATAAATCATATATATGGACATAACAAATGAAATTAACTTCTGTTTTTTTTTCTCATAAAAGTAGTGTTGTTTTTCTTATTTAAAAATTTAATTCAGCATACATACATAAATTAAGATTTCCACTTTCCAGCAATACAACGATGTTATTAACCATCGATCGTCACAGGAGTAAAATGACTACAGAATCCACTCAATATCTTCCTTTTTAACTAATTTGAAGAGATTTAAATACTATTTTCAAAGTTTTACTCCGTCATTTAAATTTTCCTGATCTCTAAACTTAGCTAATTTCTCTCAGCCTTCTCTATTCTCCAATCTTGCGCAGTCTGCTCAGTCAGCAAGTGGGCAGTTCCTATCAACAGAATTCTCTTTTAAGTATTACAAAAAAAATATTTCCACACAATTTACTCTATGAAAAGTATTTGTTAACGTCACCAATCTTTAATTATTTACTTTTGTGAACATCATTCATTTATATTGATATATTTTATAATCCTAAATTAATCTGGGTTACAAATGCATTAATTAACAGTTAGGGGTAAACTAAATCATTCAGGCTCCGTAAGAAGGAATAAGAAATATTTAGACTTTGAAATAAATATAAACAATTTATTGTCATAATTTAAACTATTGACATCTGCAGCTTTGCCATAAACACTACTGAATGGCACAGAATTAGTTTGCATTATTTCACTGATCCTCATCAAACAGAAAATACTAAACTAATAATGTATCTTAAAAGGCCTTAATCTGTTTTGTTATATTCTCTTGCCCATCAAACTCAACCTACTGAGACTTACAACAGTTATGGGGAATCGGTTCCCCCCAAAAAAGGAAACATGAACTAA
Organism: Leuciscus waleckii; assembly: GCA_900092035.1. Taxonomy (NCBI): domain Eukaryota; kingdom Metazoa; phylum Chordata; class Actinopteri; order Cypriniformes; family Leuciscidae; genus Leuciscus; species Leuciscus waleckii. Next base: position 44,210 of record FLSR01001126.1, read on the forward strand.
GGGATCAGTAGTTCACTCTTCATCCAGACACAGGCATTGATGATACTGTACCTCTGTTCTCTGACTTTTTGAAAAGCCACACAACATCACTTATCTGGGCTGAATACTAGTTGTAGTACATGTGTATTGGATAGTACACTGTTAGAAAAATCTGTAGAAATTACAGTATTATTGGCAGCTACTTGCCAGTAACTTACTGTAGATTTAAATTGATGTTATTTACTGGCAACAATTTGTTCAAAATTAAATGAACATTAAACATTAACAAGTCTTTATCTTTACAGAATAAAACTAAAATAACAGCCTCATGCAAAGCATTCTGGGAACCAAAATCTAAAGGAAAAAAAACAGAAAAAGGTTGATGAAGATTTCCATCTTGACCAAAACTGGACCGGAGCTCGGCTCACAGGACGCTGTCGGGGGTAAGTCATGGTCAATGCACCACACTGCTTATGGGGAAGCTATAGAGATTCATGTCTAAAATCCTGAACTATCCCTTTAACAAGCCATTAGTTGATGCTAGTGTATGGTTAGTTAATATTGAATTAATTATGATGTGCCTCCTCAATTAAAGTCTTGACACAATGATGCACTTACAAATCATTATCTAAATTATAAATACACATACACTTAGGCTGCATTTACACTGCAGGTCTTGATGCCCAATTCCGATTTGCTGACTATATTCGATTTTTTTGACGACCCGCTTACATCATCTTTTAAAAGTGACCCGTATCCGATATTTGCATGTACACTATACACTGCCGAAACTACCAAATGTAGACGTTCTGGCCCGGAAAATGAAGTAAAACAGCTCAATATGCAATGGATGCAGAAAATTATTATAGTGATGCGCGGATTGCGGTTATATCCGCGGGGGCTCTGCGGATAATCCGCGGATCGGGCGGGTCAAGTAGGCTAATAAAAACAACATTCTGATTAATTTCGGGTGGGTCGCGGGTGGATAGATAAATCATTATTAAAATTACTAAAATAAGAGCATGTTCCATTCCAGTTTAAGTTTCAAGGGAGTAAAGCCTGTTTATGCTATTAAGAAATTAAATTCTGTCAAATAAATTTTGTTTTAAAGAAATGTTCATTTAAAGCAGCGCTCATTCATCATTGTATTAGATGCGCGCATCAAGTCGCCTCGAGTCCGCTGTTGAAGGTGATGATCATCTATTTATCCTCACGCGTAACCACACATAAGAATAATAACTTTGACCATCGGGTGCGGATACTTAAATCAGAGAAAATTATTGGTGCGGGACTGCGGGTGAGTGGCGGGTGGATGATTTGTTTTTGGCTGCGGATTCGGGTGACGTTGGAGCTCATCCGTGCATCTCTAATTATGCAGTGTTTTGCTTTCCGCACTATTTTCAAAGGTCAGCAAAACATTGCTCTTGTAAGGTGTAGAAAAAATTACTCCACTGTGTTGAGCCTTCGACCTCCATCGCGCCTATAATAAGTCATGTGTTCTCAGTTGGTGGTGTCCACCTGAGTTGACGTCACTTTTTTAATGACGTACGACTCGCATTTACTGGGGAATATCCGATTTGTCTGCTTACATGGCACACGCAAATGCACGTATCTGATTCATATCCGATTTATTACCACATATGAATGAGGCCTGAATCCGATCTGAGAAAATCGGAATCCATGCGGTTTTTTCCTGCTTACACGTTCCCCGGTCATTTCCGATCTGTGCCACATGAGAGGAAAAAATCGGAATTGGGTCACTTGAACCATGCAGTGTAAATGGGGCCTTAGAGTGCCATCCTTATACCTTTACACCCCGGTACAAAAACAACAACAACAAAAAACAAACAAAAAAGATATGAATTATTTGTAATTATTTACTTTAATTTATATAATTAAACAAATATGGACTCAAAAGAAAGCCCAAACACACATGTAAAGACACACATAAGGCACGTTTACATGTAAAATAGGGCGTGTCCTGTCCATAAGCTAATCCTAATCGAAGCATATACATTTAAACGACAAAAACAAAACCAGTTAATTACTGTACGTAACCTCCTGAAAAATCCCAAACCAACATACATGCAAATATGTCTTAATTATTAAAGGTGCTGTAAGCGATGCTGGGAGTCGTAACTTCTTGTGACATTCAAATTGTTGTCAAACAAAACGGAGGCTAGCTAGACCCTCCCTCCTCCTCATCCCGTCTCCTCCCTCCTCCCCTCCCTTCCGGCATAAAGGAAAGTCTAGTCACTACAAACAAAGTTACGTTTTACTGAGTTTACATTGTTTACAAGTTTACATTGAATACTTCATTCAATGTTTAATGTCGCCAAGTTAGATAAAGGGTTTTATATATTGCAGAACAGAATGCAGAAAAAGAGAAACATTATTTTAAAATCGTTTCGCCACCTGAAGCTATAACTATAGCTCCCATACAAGGTCGCAATAATCTGCTGTACCGTACATCCGCCTTGGCCGTACAGCAGCATTATTTTAAAATCGTTTCGCCACCTGAAGCTATAACTATAGCTCCCATACAAGGTCGCAATAATAGCAGGATAACGTTAGCTTCGCGTTTCCCAGTCAGCATAAACAACGGCGGCGTCGTAAACTAATTTAGTCAAAGTTGTCAATAGTCTATAAATGAACATTCAAATTCATAACAAAGAGTGGATGAAAACAATCATTAACACAAATTGTCGCCCTACTGTGAATTTGCTTGATCATTTACAATAGAGATTGATCGCTAGCTGCTAGAAACATAACGTTATATGTTGTATTCACCAAAGTTAACGCTGACTGCATAGTTCTAGCTAATTACATCCTTGTGTTGGTTTGGCGAACATGAACGTCAGTTTAGAAAGAAATATGGATTTACCTGTTCTGCAAAAACAGAGCAACTGAATGTGGATCGGAAGCCCTTCTGCCGGCGGAGTTCTCGCCACCTTTCAAAGTTTTTTCCGATGTAAATTCGGTATTTCGCGCGTTCCTTATCCTCGTCCCTTATCCTTCTGCTGTACGGCCAAGGCGGATGTACGGTACAGCAGCTTGTCGGTGATTGGCTGGAGTACTGTTTGTTGTGTTTCATGGTGCGGGTGAGCCCAGTTTGTTTTTTTGCCGTTTGTGGAGCCTGTGGTGTCTACAGAGACCGCGTTTTTTTACGTGTGTTCAGGGGACAGGCAGCTAGCGGATAGTGAGGAGATGTTTGCTGTATGTGACAAAAAATGTTTTGGCCTAAAAAACGCGTGGCATCGCTTACAGCACCTTTAATTTGGTTTACCAAAGCAGTCAACATTTATTAGATTAAAATACCAGCATTACCGTAGGAACACAACTAACACTACTAGGAGCACAGAGTGCGCCATTAATGAGTTAAACATTAATGGTATAAATTCGCCACCAGAAACAAACCCTACATAGTTCCGTTAAGAAAAGTAGCAATGACTAAACGTAGCCTAAATTAATTATAATAATTAGAAAATGGGTTGGATCAAATTAAATGTATTAGTGGTAGTTATTAGTCGATTTTCCACGTTTGATTAGATGGATCGGTGTAATTAATGGCTAAATAATCATGTGCCATTCCAGTTATTTGACACAAAGCTGCAGATGGCAGATTATGATATTACAGTTTAAATTGTGACAGTATTGACAGTACTGCAAGGCACTTGGTGTTTTAAGCCCCCAACGGCGCCTTCCAGGCAGCGAGGGGATGGGTAGGTTTAAGGTTGAGGGTAGGGTTAGCTGCCTCTAAGGAGCCATTGGGGGCCTAAAACACCATCGAGCGTACTGCAAGGCTTCGATGGCTGAGGGGCTCCACGACAGAGACTTGGGCCAGTTCTTGAGGAGTGAAGTGAGGGGTGAGCTGAGGAGAATATAGTTGTGGAGGAATCGACGACGGAAGTTTGCGAAACCAAGAAACCGTTGCAACTATTTGACTGTAACATTGGTTTATAGCCTCCTTGATATACTCCTCCATGGCCTTCTGTTCCGGGATGGACAGAGGGTAAACCTTACCCTTGGGTGAAGTAGCCCCAGGCAGCAGGTCAATGGCGCAGTCCCCTGGCTGATGAGGTGGTAAACGGGGTCGCCAACCGTTTGCTGAAGATATCCTGGAACGCCCTGTACTCTGGAGGATTTCAACCTTGCTCTCGATGTCAGGACTTTCAACGGAAGTGGAATCGGTGGACACAGGGTGAAGAATCTGCGGTGTGCAGACAGGTGTGTCGAGCAGGAGGTTTGACCACGGAAGACAGTCATTGAAGCAGGATTCACTCCACTGCAGGATCTCTCCAGAGTTCCAGTTGATGTTTAGATCATGTTGTGACATCCAAGGGGGTCCCAGGATGAGGTCATCGGTTGATCCTTCCAGCACCATGAACGATATTCTCTCCTCATGCAAGCAGCCGATGTGGAGCTTCACGGTGGGGGAGAAGTGACGAATGCGACCACGACCCAGCGGCTTGCCGAGGATGGTGTGAATGGCTAGCTCCTGGGAACAGCGTTTCCTCTGGAGGTTGAGTTTTTGGAGAAGTTGATGAGAGATGAAGTTCCCGGCAGACCCGGGATCATTGAGAGCTTGAGTTGAAACAATAAGTTTAGGGGTGAGAATTTGGACAGGAGTACGAGTGAGAGGTGCCATTTTTGGCAGAAATTGAATTGTACTCAGCGCTGGGTGTGGTGGTCGGATGGGACAGTTCGTTATGATGTGGCTTTCTCCCCCACAATACAGTCATAGATGGTTTAAGATTCGTCTTTGACGCTCCGCGTTTGTGAGATGGTAGGAATCGACTTGCATGGGTTCAGGTGCTGGAAGGGCGAAGGGTGATGAGGTGGGCGGAGGATGCAATGCAGGTTTTTCCTGTGAACAGGCAGAAAGACGTTGAGAGATACGAGCAGCCTTTTCAATGAAATTCTCCAAACTGACGGTGTCGACATATATAACCATCTGGTGGTGCACTTCCGGGTTTAAACCCTGGCGAAATGCTGTGAGCAGGGCCGTCTCATTCCAGCCACTAGATGCTGCTAATGTACGGAATTGGAGAGCATATGCCTTGATTGAAGTATTACCTTGACGTAGGTTGATCATGAATGGATAACACAGATGCGGTTTGCCCGAAGACCCTTTTTGAACTGGTTGGTGAATGAAGCTAACGAATCGTGACCGTGCCATTAGAATGTCAGATGGATTTAGCCCACTTCAGACTCGTCCAGATAGAAGAGAAATCATTAGAGCTATACGTGCATGTTCAGTGGAGAAGAGCTGTGGTTGCATCTCGAACTATAACGAGCATTGAAGGAGAAACCAGCTGCAATCCTCCGCCTCACCTGTATGTCGCTGGGCGGGCCATGGGACCTGCAGAGGCAGGTGGCGAAGGAGCGGATGGTGCAGAGGGAAGAGATTGCCAAACCGCCTGCACGAGATTGGCAAACGGATCCACTGCGCGCTCCTCGTGGCTCCAGTAGGGCTCTGCGTAGTGGTCTGGTCTTCTGTCACTTAACAGAAGGAAACAGACAGGTGAGTAAATGTAAAACATTATGTTTATTTATAGAGTGGAGATGGCAGCAGTAACCAGGCGATGGTGAGTAGATGGTGACTGGAGAATGTAGATGGTAACTTGGTTGGCTGTTGACTGATCTTTGGTTTCTGTATAGATGGTGAAAACTTGAGACGGCAGGTGAACGATCTTGAAGACTTGATGAAAGGCAGACGGAAGACAGGATACCGAATTGGCGAACTCGGGTGAGTATACACAGGTAGGGATGTCCATGCAGGATTGACGAGACCAGACACTGAGGTGAGGGTGATGCAGGTAGTTATAGTGCAGGTGCAGAATGAGGGAGTGCAGGTGCAGGGAGTCAGTAATCGGGTGATTGGGAACGAGTGGGCGGATCATGGTGATTGGAAGATGACTGGTGTTGTAATGGTGTGGCTGACTCTGTGAAAATATTAGAATGATTTCTGAAGGATTGTGTGACACTGAAAACTGGAATACTGCCTGCTGAAAATTCAGCTTTGCTATCACATGAATAAATTACATTTGAAAATAAATATATTTGAATGTATACATATATTAAAGGAATCATGAAATGGAGAATCAAAATGTTGAGGTGTTCTGAACAACTCATATCTGTCCATCAACCACGAGAGCGATATGCTACTGCTGTTGGAAAAAGACGTGAGTCAAACTCAGACATTGTTCTGTCAGTGGTTGTAAAGAAACTCACCTTCAAAAACTTTGCATAGCCTTCCTAAAGATCTGAGCATTACTAATGCATGGCTGAAGTTTAAATTTAATGACGTGCCATGAGAGACCGAAAGATAAAGTTTTTCAAATTTCACAAAAGACTGTTTTGTGAATAATTCTCAACATGCTGTCGGTTTTTCAAAATATATTTTATTGAAAGATACAGCCTCGGAGGCAACGCAGGTACTATTCATTTTTAATCTCATCGTGTCTACACTGGACACAAAGCGAAAGTTCCAAATCCATTTGTCCTTAGTGTCAGAAGTAGCAAAAAATGCTTGTAGTACGTAAGAAATAGAATGAAGAATGAGTTTACTGACCGAGATTTTTCATGTTGCATGGTGCAGCATCCAGTGTAGACAGCTGCAGCATTACTGATAGATTTGGTCGTGTCTAGTCATAGCTGGGGTTGTGTTGTGGTGCAGATTCGGCGTGTGGGAAAACAATCCTTTACCCCTGACTGGAAAAGCAAGGTGTTAACCCAGTATGATCTACACAAAACCTCTTCTGCTGCTCGACAAAGCAAGATACACAGAAAAACTGAGCCATATTGGGCCGGATTGTCCGTACAGTATCTGTGACTGGACAAACGACCCAACAGAATGACCAGAGGTATCGTTTTTCTGACATTTTTCATTACCTGATTGAGTCTCCAGGTAAGAGACAGCTAATCTTAGATTATTCAATCTGACTGTTATATCAGTATCCCAGGGTCATCCAACAGTCTATATTGTTATCATTAAATTTTAAATGCTGAAATGCTAGGAACTAGGAGTTAATTCATGCATGGTATACGAACAACAAGAAAAACAAATAAATAAACAAATAAAGCAACACGCATGCATGACAACAGACAACAGGCGGATGTCTGAACTTTATCTAAACCTGTGTCATTGATGCCAAACAGCTCATCAATAACTGGCTTTTAGACTTTTGAAAAATGTTTGTTAAAAGGGTACTGCTGTAAATTAAAGTTTGACATTACACTCTGCGCATTTATGTTTCTACTCTAGCCCAAATAAACCTATACATTAACAAACTAGAATCATACTATATAGAACACACTTTTTTAGCAGTCGTGGAGTAATTACTTATTAAAAATAAGTACCTACTTAAGAGAGTATGCGATTTCAAATGCAGCCTAAGGTTATACACAAACTAACCATCAGGTGACCAAAGCAGGAAGAGGAAACAGGAAGCCACAGCAGCAAAGTACAAAACAGTCGAAGATACAATGCCCCCATGTGTCTGTTTACTGTGCCTCATCAGATTTAGCCTTCTTGTTACTCCCTAGGGCAACACAACAAAAAACAGCAACTGCTTTTTAATTAGCCCCTGTGTGTGTATATGTACAGGCACATGTATGAGATACTGTCAAAAGAAGGCATAAAATGAAGGCAAGAACAATACTTGCAGGAAGAGCGATATGTAAAAAGGGCAAAAGTAAGAGAAGAAAAATAAAGAGAAAGAGGATGAACAGGGTCATCAATGAAAGCAGAGAGAAGAAGGGAAGGGAGACAGAGACAGTAGGTGGACCCCATGGGGGACGTCAGGCCGACAGAGACGGTCACGATGCCTTGTGGGGGGACAGGGAAGGACGAGAGGACATGTGTCTCAGAGAGGTCGGAAGCAGCCATGCGACTCCACAACCAGACGGGGTCAGCTGTCAGAGCAAGGCCTGCTGGGAACGGGGCAAGAGAGGTAGCCGACAGGTGTCCACACACAAGGTAAGGAGGGTGAGGAAGAAAAAAAAAGAAAGAAAGAGATAGTGAGAGAGAAAGAGAGAGATTATGCAATATACAAATATACTAAAGAGATATGTCTCATATTATGTTCTCTTTCAGTTTAACGTATTTTATATTGTCAGGAAATAATGCCATATCTCACTATGAGTCATGTTTCCTGTCAGATTACGGTGCCGCCTGAAGGGGTTTGTTTTATATACATTTATTTTGTAAGTATAATTTATATAACATAAAGCTGCAACTGTCACTTCAATACACTAGCATTTCAATCTCAGACACAGTAACAGCATACAGCACTAACAACATATTTGGACAGTTTAGATGCATCTAAAAATGTATGAATGTCTACAGTGTATAACAAAAGCCATGTGTGTGTGTGTGTGTGTGTGTGTGTGTGTGTGTGTGTGTGTGTGAGTGTGCAAGTGTGACTCGGTGTGTGAGTTGCAGTATTTTAACAGAAGAACATCTTACAGATGTACAACAGACGTAATAAAAATAAATAAGTAATAATAATAAAACAAAACATTTATAATGATGATGATAATAATAGTAAAAATAATAACTGGAGGATGAGGAAGATATGATAATAAAGTCTATATAATAATACAGTAATAGTAAGAATAGTATAGTAGTAGCAATAATAATAACAACAATACTAAACTCTTTTCATCAGGAATGAGGGGGAGGTTGGAGGATAAGGAAGAGGACAAATAATACTAGTAATAATAATAATAGTAGTAATAATAATAATTAAAGCTGCAAGCAGCATTTATCAGGGTTCAAGCGTTTAAGGCCTTTAAGCACACATGCGTAAAAAGATATTAAGTTTTATTTAGCGAGCATGTAAACACTTAGAAAACCTAGGAAAACAAAAGTAAGTTATAAAAGATGATATAAGAGATTCAGTCAAGAATAATTTTGTGCAGACTTAAATGAAGTATGTTGGATTGATGTTTATAAGGAAGTTCATCCTGATAATGCATTGTCAGCATTTGAAAGATTATTTTACCCTTTGGTGGACAAACATGCACCTATGAAAAAACATACAGTGAAGAATGTTAGGGCACCATGGATTGTTACATGGAAACATTATGTTTGAGAGAGATGTGGCAAAGGGTACAGCAAACAGAACTGGGAACAAGGAGAATTGGGACGTCTATTGCAAATTAAGAAATCAAGTAACTAAAATTAATAGGAAAAAGAAAATAATTTTTTACAAAATTCAAATAAGTGAATGTAAATATGATTGTAAAAAAAAAATGTGGAGTACACTCAGTGAAATAATGGACAGGAAATCAATCAAATTCCTTCTTTTATTGATACAGGTGACTAATTTTTAACATTTTTAAACCATATGCAATTGGAAATCATTTTAATGATTTTTTATAAAGTTGATAAATTAAGAGAAGAAATTGATAGTTTGTGAGCGAATTCAATTATTAAAATTATTCATAAAGACAAAAAATTTAACTAATTGAAAAATTACAATTAGTTCATAACAGAGCGACACGACTCACTTTAAACTGTAGAAGCATGCACTGGTGATTGTAATTTTTCAATTAGTTAGATTTTTTGTCTTTACTTGATGCAGTCGACCACACCACTGGGCAATAATCTAAGCAAGAACCATTGTTTGCACAATTTTAGAAATACAGTGTTGTGGTAAAAAGTTTGACAAACCTCTTCCCATAACTGTTACCATATTTTCTATCTGTTTTGACCACTTCAGCCTACTGTCTAATATAACTCCAAGAAGTCTTATTTCCTCTACCTGTTGAATAGGCACACTATGGTCTTTGGTCACTAAATGGTCTTTGCCATCTATGATCTAAGTTTATTTGTTTATTTGTATCCCCATTAGCCACTACCTAGGCAGTGGCTACTCTTCCTGGGGTCCCAACAAGTAAAAAATACAAAACTACATTTAATCAACAACAATAAAAAGTCAAGTAAATGAAACATACTAATCCAACATTCATTCCAAATATCAAAATCAACAATTTACTATATATTGTGCCATTAAATGTTCCTTTAAATACTTTTAAACTCATTTTTCTTGCTATAAAAATGTGTAATATCAATGGTAAATCATGTGTGCCATTAAATGTTCCTTTAAATATTTTTTTAAAATTAGTTTTTCTTGGCTAAAAAATATGTAATATCAATGGTAAATCATTCCATATTTATATTCCTCTATACATTATAGTCCGTTGTTTTGCAGTGGTTTTTGAAAAAGGAAATAAAAAAAAACATCCCTTTTATGGATGCCTAGTGTTAAAATTATGACTAGTACTACTATACAAAAGTTGAGAGTACAGGACATTAGGAACTCTAGACACAAAAATTATAAAACAAAGCAGAGAGACTAACGGTTTCGGTAAGATAATTGCAAGATTCTTAGCGCTAAATGACACCGTTACAAACACCATAAGGCGAAACCTGCATGTTTGGTATCGTTGGACTCGGCAAGGATTCAGGTGTCTAAGGAGGTCACTTCCATGAAAAACATTGGCTTGAAACTTCTCAGGCTCCTTCAGGGCATTGTGCCGATGACACATACTGAGATTTTTGAGATACGCCAATGTTCTCCTAGACTATCATGGCACCCTGGACAAAGACACTGCATGCCAATTTTCATCGGACTAACGGTTGAGTGCAGTTATAGCCATTTTCATGATTTTTTCCCCCTGTTATAGTGCCACCAAGTGGCCAATCATCATAAAAAAAAACTAAAAAACATGTGACCTCAGATTGAGCTCATAAACATGTGTCCCGAGTTTAGCGAAAATATCTCTTTCCGTTCACAAGTTATAGTCGTTTTAGTAAAAGTGGCCCTGGTCACATCGAACATTGTGAATTGAAATTTTATTATTTTTTGATGATTATTGATAGTCACTCTCCAGAGAATATTTCTGCAGTGGTTTGGTTCAGATCAGATTTGCAAAGGTAGGTTATTAAAAAAAACTAAATTTACTCGAAAATGGCGCAGAGCAAATCCGAGGCATGCATTTTGTGTGCCTTGACCCAGGATTCCAATGATATAAGATACTTGAGCCTACGCCTAACGTACTTTTCGCCTACGCCTAACGAGCCATTTCGTACTTTTGACCGGTGTAGCGCCCCCATCAGGCCGTTTGGGGAGCGCCTTTGGTGATATTGTAGGCCGTGTGAGTACTACCAGCCCTCAAAGTTTCAAGTCTCTACAACTTACGGTTCGGTCTGCCAGATCAGTTTTAGATGGAGAATGCTGCATCATGGGAAATTTAACAATAACAATAGTTACAAAGCGCTACGAGCTTGAACCCCTAATAATAATAATAATAATAATAATAAAATGGTTGCCTCCAATCCCTTCTTGGCCACGGCACAAGTTAGACCCCCGCCCATTCCACACTACAATGGGCCACCAAGAAGAGGTGCTGGGGGCCCGGGGCCCAAAGCCATCTCATGATTTCAGAATATCTTTTTGAATGTCACAAATCCCTTATGTGTCACGTGTCTAGTGTGTTTTGATTCATGTTTGTATTTCAGTTCTAGTGTTTTACTGTCAGTCTGTTAATTATTTAATTTCTCTTTTCTCTCCCTGTTTGTCACTATGGTTTCTAATTGATTGTTAGTTCTGTTCAGGTGTGTCTTGTTAATTAGCTCTTCAGTTCTGGCTATTTAAGCCATGTGTTTATTCCTGTTCAGTTGTTTGTTTTTGTTGTGTATTAGCTTGGTTGTTCTGTTCTTGTCTGTTCATAAATGTTTTGTTTCTTCTATGTTCTTGATAAAAGCTAAGCTGTTGCAACAAGATCCTCATATCATCTCTGCAACAAAGTTGTGACAGTGTGTACTATGTTTTTTTGTTTGTTTTTCTAAGTTAAAAAGGCTTGATGTTCATTCAGTTAGGAGATCATACAGACAGATCCATCGGAAGTTTCATAAGCATATGTTCCCACTGCAATAAGCTCAGCAGTAATGTCATTGACCAGTACAGAAGTGATAAGAGCACTTATCCCATCAGCCAGTCTTATCTGCACCAAGATAGCTGGTGAAAATGATGCAGTCATTATCAACAGCAAAACAAAGTTAACCAAAGCCTCGTCCAAACTCATAATCACCTCTGGAGTATCTGGAAATATTATGTTTTCCTTTCATGTTTTTTCTTATCTCATTTTAACAAGATTAAAGCCTGGCGCAGCACAACCAAGAGATAAAATTCATGAGAACATCCTCTAGGTTCTTTCATTCACTATGAGGCTTTTCTTCTCAAAATCTGTCTGGTTTGTCCTTTTTTGCATACATCAACCATGTCGGTGCCAATTTTTAACAACCTGTTCAGTCTAATACAAACATTTAGTTGAGAAAAGTTTACTTTTGAGCTCTCTCAACAATCGTCTTATATTTGAAGAGTTCAGATGCAAAAGTGCCATCTGAAATGTTCTTCTAGAATGATCATTTTAACGAACTCGTATATTTAAGTTCAATAATTTCACTTAAAGGCAATGCAAATTACCTATTCATTGTCATTTAAGTGAAATTACTTAACTTAAATATACAAGCTTTATAAAAATTATCATTCTAGAAGAAAATTTCAGATGGCATGGCATGTTACACATGATACATGCACATGTAGTTACTATAGTGGTAACTATAAATTATTCATAATTACATACAACTAACCCTAAACCACACCCTCATCCAAACCCTTACCCTATAGTAAGTAGCCCACATGTAGTTAATTATTATGACTCAGTTTAACACGGACACCTTAAAATAAAGTGTAACCCATATTTTTTTCCACACGACTCAGTTCATACAAATTTCCCAGCAATCCATGTTTTCACTCTTATATGGTAGGGGGTGCTATTATACATCTTCTGAAAGAATACAGTATCTCCGGATCAAAAATACAGACGAACAAGAAGCAGAAGCAAGCGATAAAAGCATATGCACGTTGTAGTCTTTGACAAAAACGCAATTTTCTTTATTTTTTTATTCAAAAGGTTGCTTTCTTATGTGTTTTACCCACATTCAAGTGTTGAAAAAAAAAAAAAAAAAAGAGAGTATTGTTGGTCTAACATCTATTTTTATTTTATTTTATTTTACAAAAAATAAAAATAAGTAATTTACATTTCTTCATGCCCGTGGTTCTAAAAAGTCCCATGTGCTGGATAAAATAATTCATTTGGGCACATCTTTCCTCACTCGCTCTATCTGCATAATGTTTCTTGCTAGCATTCCTGCATTAAGGTAGATGTCCCTATTTATTGGTTAAATAAGCACAGTATAATTTCACCATAACTTTAAACGTATATCCATCAATTTCACCTAGAAAAACTTCCTGTCTCAAAGGAAAGATACAAAAGAGCTGGAGGCACATCTCATTGTATGCGCTCAGCAGATGCTATTCCCTCACTGCAGGGAGACGCTCCATTTTACACCTTTCATTACCACACAAAAGACTGTGACAGGTTCCTCCTCACCTCCAGCTGCTGAAAGGAAATCTCCATTATTGCCTTCCAAATTACCCTGCTGCTTCACAGATAAAGGCAAAACATATTTGCCTCTTTGTGCCCAATAAACCTGTCAATCTGCCAAGCTTTGATACTATAGGTGTGACTGCCGTGAGTTATGCCTTTAATACGATACATGTGCACGAAGAGCACGGTATATGTTCATGCCAGACGTGTGTGCGGAAGCCCAGATACGGGAAGCCCAGAGAGCGTTGTTCTGCCGTAGTGCTTTGTTATCTCTCAGTTCTGTTATTTGCTGGCAAGGCTGTGAGCTGTTTGGTGAATAGGCTTGATTAGTGTTTTGTTGTATTTAATGGGAAATTGAAATTCTACGTGTAATTTCTCTGCTTCTACAGTGTTTGAGGAACAGTCATTTGCAGACAATGGGAAATGGCAATAGGAAAATGATTTTTACACATTCAAGGATTGAGTTATTTTCGTCTGGAATAAGCTATTGAAATGTAACTCTTTAAAGCATTAGGCTGCTTAAAGTGATCGATCTTTTGTTAACGGTACTGCATTGTGAGAATCGCAGTAGTGTACGGCAGCCAGGGGCATTGCTAGTTTTTTTTTTTCTTAAGGGGTCTGTGCATGAGTAAATTAGGGTTTTTTGGGCCTTACATTTCACTCAAAAATGAATATTTTTAACGTGAATATGGCAACGTTTTATTATGTAGGAGTTTGTACGTATCATTGCAGTTCTAAATTGAAACCAGGCCTTAATAATAATAATAATAATAATTCATTATATTTATATAGCGCTTTTGGGTACTCAAAGTGCTTTACATGGAAGGGGGAATCTTCTCAACCACCACCAATGTGCAGCATCCACCTGGATGATGCGACGGCAGCCATATTGCGCCAGAATGGCCACCACACCAGCTTATTCGTGGAGAGGAGACAGGGTGATCAGTATATGGGGATGATTAGGAGGCCATGATGGATAGAGGCCAATGGGCAAATTTGGTTCTAGTTACTGGTCACATCTAAATTTTTCAATTGGCCCAAGTGAAATTCTGTAAATTATAAAATTAAATTTACAGAATTTTGCTTAAGGATTCTCTGATGGATAGGAAATTCAAAAGAATAGCATTTTTTTTTTTGTAACATTTAAAAAGTCACTTTTGATCAATTTAATGTATCCTCGCAGAATAAGGGAAATTGTTTATTAAAAATAATAATAAAAAAATAAAAAAAACTTACTGACTCCAAACTTTTGAACAGTAGTGCATAGTTGTTTGTGATTATTTAACCTGCTTGTATTGTGTTAATTATCTATTATCTGTGTTTATGGTGGTAAATTTGTTGCACGACATTAATTTAACTATAAATATAAATAATAATATTTAATTCAATAGAAGATTAGATATTTCTGGTGGAAAGGTCAGACATGGATGGTCCAGAATGCAGGAAGTCATGCTTGAATCCAGAAGGCATGACAGTCAAACAATAACCCCACTGCTGACAAGCCATCTGTAATGTAATATATACATGTAGGGCCAGAGCAATTGGCATTTGGCATTGACAGTATGGGGCATTTCAGACCAATTATGCCACATACAGATGGATTGCCATCAGATTGACGGTATGGGGCATTTCAGACCAATTATACCACATACAGATGGATTGCCATCAGACACCTATTACAAATGATGTGTCTAAACATATTACCACAAAAATATAATCAGCATTTGTGAAAGAGTGAAAAGACAAAGGTGACAAAGGTAACAAGGAGCAGAAAACAAACAAACAGATGGCACTGTTTTATAGCTACTAGTAAATAGCGCCTTCAAAATGTAAGATAATACAAATTATCACAATACTTAGACTAGGCAATATGTTTATCAATATTGTGACAGAAAAGCTCTATTGATTTTTACACAGACCTCTAAATTGAATGTACAAAACTGCTAATAACCTGCTTAAATCATTCATTCCTGCCCCAAGGGCGAACCACCCTTCAGTAGATGCTAATCGTTTAACATCACCACAGATCATAGTGTACTAAGTGTGTCTTGCCCCTGTAGGAGGGTGATTCATTTAATCAATCATGTCTAAAACCGGGGGTCTTAAGTTAGGAGGAGGGTTAGGAGTAGAGAGCGGTTTCTTGAGCACTTCTGAAATATTTTATCCTTCTGAAATCTGATTTCTCATCAGATAAACTTCAAGTGGGTTTAGACAGGAATTAGATGTGACATTTAATTCTGAACAGCACTGTACGGATTCTACATGCAACTACAAGTCTCTTGATACCCAAAAGCCTCATGTTTCAGCACATGGACTCTTCAGCTGTCCCGCAGCCATGGGAATTATGAATAATCTGGGGTGGTCCAAAATATGGTTTTGGAACTGCATATGCTTTATTTTGTGTAAAGTAAAACTAAACAATTGTGACATTGCATTAAGGGCAGGCGTAACCATAGAAACAGCACAGCACTTCATTTTGGACTGAAGAGTCTGGTAGAAACACTGTATTCTGTATTTGTTTCTCTAAAACATTTTAGATTTGTACATTCCTGCACTTGGTAACTACATAATTTATTCAGATAAATAGAAAAAATTGAAACAAAAATGTACAAAAATCATTTTGGCTGACGGTTTGGTTTAACTTAATTAAAATGAGCGAATGCAACATAATTCTTAAACTTAATTTAATTGTGTGGAATCTTAATCCATTTGTGTTGGGAATCATCTTTAACTGAAACTGGGCTGGGAATTTGTAGTTCCCAGCATTCTTTGCATGTAGTTGGATGAGGAGAGCAAATGTCAAAATTAAGTGTCATATTAAGTGTTGTATGTTTTGAGCTATAATGAACAGAGGAACCTTGCTTTTTTTATTGTTCTATTAAGAAGGGATTTAAAAGTCAGACCACCGTGACCTGATTCTTGAAAACCGTTTCCCAGACCAACTGATTCTTGAAAACATTTACATTGTTCTTGTAAAATTCTCCAAACTTGTTATGGTTTTGACACTTCGTATGCTTGGTTTTGTGTAAAGAATCTTAGTTTTAATTGTTCTGTTAAACTGGGATTTAAAAGAGTTTCTGTTATCTTGGCATTTAGGGGGTTACCATAATGCTAAAGAATTACGATAGTTCAGTTCAGTTATGTTATGTTTCCGCAACATAACAACTTTGGAATTAGTTTAAATAGTTATTTTATGTTGAGAAAACGTTAATATGAAAACATCACCTAAGGGCATCATGTTTATTAGAGCCTTGAGTTAATACTTGTTGCAATCACATGACCAACACTTTAAACATATAGACTATCAAAGCTTCTCAAGTCCCATTCTCTGAACAAATCCATTTAGCCTTTTTTTTTTTTTATCATATATCATTTTAAGCCTTAATATTTTATTAAAAATCCAAAAACCAAAAGTAATTAAAAAGATACGCAATCAATGGCAGTCCAAACTAGAAAAAGCGTGCTTAATGTTGACTCCCACATGCGTTCTCAATCCTACAAACCCTAGTTTTAAACCTTTTAACTTTTTTTTACAATACTATTTTCTTTACTAATAATATTTTAGGCAGTGTGTTAACCTGACATGAATGAAAGTTCAAAATTAATATTTGTAATTTATGTACTATACAATAGTGATAAAATTGTGCATTATTTGTCAAAACTATATGCATATTCAGTTGCTTGAAAAGTAATTTACACCTTAAAGGGTTAGTTCACCCAAAAATGAAAATTCTGTCAGTAATTACTCACCCTCATGTTGTTCCAACCCCGTAAGACCTTCGTTCATCTTCGGAACACAAATTAAGATAATTTTGATTAAATCTGAGAGCTGGATCACTACTCCATAGGCTTCTAAGGTCGGCCAATAGTAAGCCGACGTGTGACATATAACAGAGAAGATAATGTCTTAGAACCTATGGAGGAGTGAGCCAGCTCTCAGATTTATCAAAAATATCTTAATTTGTGTTCCGAAGATGAACGAAGGTCTTACGGGGTTGGAACAACATGAGGGTGAGTAATTACTGACAGAATTGTAATTTTTGGGTGAACTAACCCTTTAAGTCTGGACAAGCAGAAAACAACAGTGAAGGCTGCTACATCGTTTGCTATGACAATTCATTCTTTATCACAACATCACATCAAGGCATTTACACGATTAGCTCTAAATTTCACATCACAGCTGGCACAGTAGCAGTGGGCGAGGAAAAAAGATACATGTTCTCAATCGAGTCTATTCATAAAACCCCTGATGCAAATTAAACATAATGGCATAATGAGAACCCCACGGCCAGTTGTTCTCAACGGCTTGAAAAGTTAACACACTTCAGCAAAGTGTTGAACCGCTGCGAGCACAATTAAATTCTGCATCCTTTTCATCTGGAGCACCCCAAACTGATTCTCCCCAATTCACTCTTAATCAGAGAATTGATTACCTTTGATTCCCTCACTCCTCTATGAGCCACAACCTGGAGCTTCGAAAAGGCAAACATCCACCACTGCAGCGATTCTTCTGTACTCCCTCTGACCATGAATCAAATTGGAATTATCCTAGAGCAGCATGAAGCCACAGGAATGTCTGTAGCTCTCTGTTTAAGTGAACAGATTGCTTGTGCTAAACAGGTTCAACAAAGAGGGATAGTATGCTTCAGGAAAAAAATAGAAAATCCTGCTCTTGCTGTTTAAAGACTTTTTCAGGCATCAGTCAAATAATATAGCAGATCTGTCAGGACCACTATCGTCAAATACAATTGAATTATCCAGTTTGGACTGGCGGTATGGTTCTGTTCTGGGCAAGAACTCCCTGCGCATCCATGCAGCCTAGCATGGATGCAGGGAGAGCAGCAATAACCCCCCTTAGGGTAAACAGAACAGAACCAACATGAATGTATTGCAGATATTAATTCAAGATTTTTAAAGTACAACATGATTCGAGAATTACTTTGATTCAAGGGAATGCCAAATCCTGCTGACTGAAGGAGCTGGGGATGGAGGAGGGTAATTTGCCCCTGAGAAACGCGATAGCTGCTGATAATACTGAAGGAGCATACAGTGATAGGCGTCGTATTCCTAAATGTAGACGTGGATCAGCTGAGAGTCAGCTGATGCGAGCTTGACTAACGTGACCTGCCAGAACTGACGCTACCCTTGATTTTTATATATTGATATGTCTCTGTTCCAAATCCTACTTAACTGTTTACCTAGACATCAGAGACATGTTTCATATACAAAGACTGTTCCAAAGGTTGCCAGTAAGATTGTTTCCTTATAAGAGACCTAATTTTGGCCAAAAATCTAAAGCAGCATTATATACTGTATGTACAATCATCACAGATAATGCAATTTGATCCAGTGAGAAAACTTAACTATTTTACGTTTTGTCAAATTTTTGGTGAATCCGTACAATATGATTTGTGCAAAAAGTAATGATTTTGAGAAAAAAAGTAAGCTTGGAGGTTGAACCCTAAACCAGCAGGGCTATAGCAGATCATAAGAAAACATAAGTATGTGATTGCACTAATTCATATAAGTTCACCATCAATTCACCAAAACTTAAAATAATAACAAATTGTCATGTTGGATAATGCGATCCCAAAATGCAATGCAAGCTGACAAGCTCAGTGACAATGTCCATTCAGTTCAACAGACTAGAGCCTACGTGCCATTATTTCAACAACGGAAATGTTGATTGCGACATACCTGTATATTTTGTTCAATACTGAAAAATATCAATAAAAATAGCAGGTTGAAGAGGGTAGCTAACTCTTTAGACACTTGTTTGAATCCTAAAAAAAACATATTACATAAAGGAGTTCAATTCAATATGGTTCATTCAAAAATAAAAATAAAATAAAAGATGAATTCTTCTTTTGTAATTCAATACTAATCACCTTGTTTTTCATCCACATCAGTTTGCTTTATACAAGTTTGTAGCTCAAACCTTTTGTCTCATTTACAAACAATTACAAAGTATGTATCTCTGTATACCTTTTTTCGATTACTATGATTTAGATCATTGTAAATCATTCTACAAATTTGCTAAAAAAACAACAACATTTTACCATAACGGTTTGTTTTTCATGCTGATTTATTATTTTGTTAGCTCTCTGTGTTTTGTGTGCTAAAGCACTTTTATTACACTAATGAATCAAGCTTATTCTACCACCCAAAGGAATTAAACTGCCAGACATGGCCAGGTAGGCAGACAGAAGGCCATTTCACGGCTGATAAAGGGGCTAACGGTGGTGTAACGGATCAATAAACACATGCCAGATTTACACACGTCCAGACAGTCGATGAACAGACAGCAGGAGCACACATGAGCCAATGCCACACCAGTCATGACCTCATTTCCTGCTCTGGTACCAGAGGCAAAAGTTAAATGGTGTAAGAGGCGGATAGATTTTAAACTCAGGGCCATTGCTTATGTATTGCCAGGCTGTTTTTAAGATGAAACATGCACAGGATAACTGTGTAGATAAAGAAACAGCCATAGAGAGGTTTACTCTCATGTGTACAAAATGCTAGAAGCAATAGATATGTTTGCGTTTCATTTGTCTTACAGATATTCTCAAGTAGGACACAACACAAGCTTGTAGGATCTAGGATGTTGGATGTCTGACTGATCTGAGATTAAGTACAACAAACACAACCATATCTTTTTTCCTTGAATAAAAAATGCATCGGTAGAAAGAGAAAAAGGAAAGTAAACAACATGAGTTTTTTTTTTTTTTTTTTTTTTGTAAGTAGCAACAAAACAATATTAGATATCATGCAAAGCATAAGAAGTCCTTATTTGTTTTGTAAAGCATGATTAATGATCAATACATTACCACAGGTTGTAAATAGATGAAACATTCACCAATGGGCCCCAGGAGGACTGACTTTTGAATGTACTGTACATTTCTTTTTGAAATACAGTTCTGGCATGCTGAGGTATACCAAAGATGAAATTTTGCTGAAGCTTATAGCAGATTCAGTCTTGCTTGCAAGCTTCACTGGTTTGCTGCTGGAGAGTCGATTTGGCTTGAGGGGGATTTCAGGTTAGCTATTGAGCGTTATTGACCACAGAAAACTGAGCATGACTAATACTTGTCTTTCTCTTTAAAGTTCGTTTGAGGGACAGTCACAATCCGTATGATGAGGATTTTTGGCATCACTGAACTGAACTCCATATGTTATACATAGAACATAGAACGACACTTAGGCCTACTATAATATAGATTAGTCTGGAATGCAACATATGATGTCAAGAGACGCATTTCTAAAAAATATGAACTTCTTTGAACTTGAGTGCCACGTTTTTATGACGTGTCATGCGCAAGCACATCAATTTAGAAAATGTTTACACACACACGCACGCACGCACGCACGCACGCACGCACGCACGCACACACACACACACACACAAATGGAAAAAGCAGCACAATGTAATTTGAAAATGTGTTCTCTATAAATGTTTGTTCGAAAACATCATGCCAGAACTATGCACCAAATAAGGATCATGGTGCTGAATTTCCGAAGTAAGTTCTTAAGTAAGAAGGAGGCAGCGCAATTTTGTGATAATGCTTCTATACAACAGTTCAAAAACAATTTGTTTATATTGAGTAATTTACATTTTAGAAACAATATTTACGGATACTTTGTGTTTTTGCTCCGCTAAACTAATGTTCCAAACAGAAACATTACAACACTGTAGCATAGTGGTGTTTGTTTCTTTCCTAAAATATTCTGTGTATTGTAACAAGTCAGTTTAGTGAATAATTCAATAACTCCTTCATAAAGACAGTACTTTTTTTTTTATCCTGAATGAATCTGCGTTTTTGAACAAATCGGTTGAATGAATTAGAATCAATTAAATTCACCCACAAAGACAGTCACTTGCCACCATCTACCTGCAGAACGAGTCACAAAAAAAACAAAAAACTAACACTACCCATATGGAAAGCACAAACACAGACAAGTAAACTTATACTTCAAACTGCAAAGAGAGACAGTAATCAATGTAAAGAGAATTACTTTGAATACATTTGTATATGTAATATGCATAAATATGTAAAATATCGTAAAACACATTGACAGTCTGCACTGGAAATAAACTGAATTGTGTACAACTAAACAGATTAATGCATAGAAAGAACCATAACTAGACACTATAAAAAGATCTATGTATTCAGAGAAGCAGCATGTCTGTTGTCTGTTTTGGTACTGCAGCCAGCTCAGTTTCTCTGTGAAGCTGTAGAGCTCGCAATGGCTCTTTGATCCCTGCTTATCTCCTCTCCTCTTTCAAACACATGTGTGTGGCCCACACACCCTTAGGGCTTATGGGAAAACAACTACTGAGAGTGTGTGCTTTTGAGTGTGTGAGAGCACACATGAGACAGCGATGCTTCCTTGCGTCTAGTGAGCTTGTGATGTGCTGTTTCTCTTCGTGGAGAAACTGAGGAAGGAGTCTGGCTAGTTCCTGATTCCTCCCCTGGAAATATTGGGAGCAGAAGCTGACAGCTGCGACTGCTGTGATGAATAGCCTTTTAAAACGATGAAGTGCCTCGCCGTCGTTGTTTTTTCCTCCAACCTCTGCCTGATGGATTGGCTCTTGGCTTGCAAGCGTCAACAACATTAGCTTCAGACCCTCAGCATTGCCACAGCTTGTAAGGAAACTTGTGTTCATAAATCTCCTATACCACTCCAGACTCACAGTAAAGAATATTTTTATCCATGACAATGACAACATTTCAAAAAGAATTATGTCTTGTGCATTATATTCTATATCAATGGCTACAGCAGTGTAATATTAGCTCATATAGGCATTAAATATGTACAAAATTTGGCTATATCACACAACATGCCCCTTTAACATCAGTGACATTTTTGGACCAACATGTTGCGGAAAAGCAGGGACCAATTTCTTGTTTCCTTTTTCTAGTTTCATTATTTAGTTTTCTCTAGTCATAGTTATTGTCAGTTTTAATTTAGCTCATGCTATTTTTTTTTGTCATCTTTTGTATCTCCTGTTTTCTTGTCTTGTTGAACATGTCTTGAGTGTGTTGTGTCTCGGTTGGTTCCTGCCTTGCTCTGCTTCCTGTTGCTTCCTGGTCGCTGACTCTCCTGACCAGTCTTCTGCTTCTGGTTCAGCAGTAACATCACTCAGTGCCAAGCCTCTGGTTCCTTGAGCCACTGCCTTGTCTCCATCGTTGCCATAGCATCTGGAGCTGCCTCATCGCTGACCAGCCTGTTTTCCTGTTGTGTGTCCGGGCCTATTGTTTGGACTTTACCAATCTTGTGCTGTATCTTCTCCTGTTAATAAATATCTAATAATATCTAAATATCTCCTGTTAATAAATAATACATATTCCTCACATTCCAGGTGACCCATCAGGTTGGTGCTATACACTTGCTGATTTTTCTTTGTAGAATTTTTGCATTTGGTGAGCTAATAAAATATCAATATTATGTGTACAATTATTTAATTATGTCATCCAGTATCGCGCACTCCCTCTCTGTTTCATACAAACGCAGCTGCTGCCATTTTGCGATGATGGACACTGGATTTAGCCTGGCAAGCCAGACCTACATCAAGATGTTAGGTCTGGCAACTCACCATTGGCACGGCTCAATCCGAGGGGTGTGATAAACGGTTGTCTTTCAAATTCCCTCTGCACGCAATAGGATAGTGCTACAACCAACCAGGGCCCGGTTCCCCAAAACGTTCTTATCACTAAGTAGTTCTTAACCTATTCCTTAACCTCTCTCTTAACGTTATGGCACGATTCCCGACACGTTCGTACGCTAAGTATATCTTCTGCAAGTCACACTTTCGTAAGGTTGGTCTGGACCACTCTTAGCTTTACCTTATCACTGTTGCAGGTCTATATGAAAATAATTCTGAAGTTTTAATACACACAGACAGTTCATTTAGGCTAATTCAAGTGTTTTCATGCAAAGAATAAAATTGTCAATCACACTGATTGTTGTTAGAATTTTAATTATATTATTATTAAATATTATATTATTAATTTAATAAAAGAGCGCTTTTAAAGGCCAGTGAAAGCTTGGCTACTGTCAGTTAAGTCCTATTGGACGCTAATATTGTTTCTCATGGGCTCGTCCGGTATTTTAAACATTTACAGGGGTAAGTCGGGGATTTTAGTGCCGTCCGAATCCATAATATCAGTGTTTTTTCTCACCCAAACCGCGTAAAAATCCCTGGCCAAATTAGTACCTACTGTTTTTTGACAAACAGGTCGTGTGGTAATTTAATTGCCGTCTGAATCCACATCTCTGAGTTTACAAGAAGAGATTCAAAATTCATTGTTTAAATCCTTTTTGATCACTGCCGAGCACCGTACATAAGATGTAAACTTTTATTACTGAAATGCTGGAAAGTATTTACAAGAACAATATTTCATCGCAGCTCCACCTCAGCGAACAAAAATGGGAAAGAGATGAAAGCACGTAAAATTTTTGAAATGGTTATTGTGGCAGCAATATATGTTAAAATTTTTAAATATGTAGGCTATGCTATTATAGTTTGGATAATTTTTTATAATATCCAATTGTCCTAATAAATGTAATTTCAACTATTTCTGAAGTGCTTCTTTTATAAAGAACATCACTTTCTAGCATATAACAGTGAAACAGCGCCTGGACAAGAGAATAATTGATTCTCGAGTCATTGATATTAACAGATTCAGCACCATCGCCACGGACAGCACCGGGTAACGTCACACATAAGAAGGTATATCTTAAGCAGCTTTCTAAGGTATAGTTCGGGGAACACGCCTAGTAATGGTATACCTTTAGTTAAGTTATAACTTACGAGTCTTCGTAGCGCGCTAAGAGACAAGGTTATCGGGAAACCGGGCCCAGTGCGTTTTCCCACCAGCGGAGCTAGTTGATAGATTAAACTTTTGCCGTATCTGGTCGGCAAAACTACGAACACATCTTCCATTTTTAAGAATGACTTAAGTGCCGTTCTTTGTTCTTTTCTCAAAGAAAAGCTTAACTCCAAGTCCTCCAGAGTCGCGGCCAAAGCCGATTCGAAAGGCCGCTGTTCGCCAGCAGCAGCAGCCATCTTTGTTTTCAAGAAGCAGGGAATTACACGGAACCGTCACAAACCCTCTTTCGTCATTATGTTAAGCCCGCCCACCGACTCTATACACGACTTGATTGGCCTGACTAGAGTTTTAGAGTTTTTGGAAAAAAGTCTGGCTATATCCAAAATCACTTTCTCTCTTGAGTAGGTAGTTATTTTGAATAAGCAATTACTCTGCAAACGCTAAATATATACTTCTTATATAGTATGAATGTGTGTTGTATGAATGTAATCTAGATGTACTACATCTGCCATATCCCAATATATGTTATTCTCCGTGCCACCAACCTGGTTAAATAAAGATCTATAAACCATAAAACAATTCTGTACTGATCTAGTCTTATTACTTCTGTCAGGGAATAAAACATTTCATATTTAGGTTCATGTTCTCTCTCCAAGAGATATGGAACTGACTAAAGTGACTGTTTTCAACCACGTTGTAAACAGTGATGTGCATAAGAATTTAGTATTGATGACAGCAATTATTTTTAATAGAAGGCATCACGTTTCCTTTCTGTTGACTCTGACACACTGTAGCAGCCAGTGGAAATGACCTCTCCTGGTTTCTGCTGGGGCTAAAAAAAAAAAAAAAAAAACATGATTGGGTTTTTAATGAAAAAATAAAAGTTTAAAAAAAACAAAACAAAAAAACATGATTGAGTTTTTAATGATAAAGTAAAACATTATTTTTAAATGTGACAGCTGAAAAAAAGGCACTGACAGTTTTTTTTTAATTATTTTTCTGTTTCTTGTTTTTTATACTTCTATTTATTCACTAATTTATGAGATGAGCAACAATGCAGCTTGTGTGCGTGATACGGCCTGTATGCAGATGAGCTCTAATTTAGTGTCTGCGCGGCCTGTTAAAATTGATGTAATTAGAAGCAAATGTCTAGTCATGTTATACACTTCTTTGCATTTGAGACTGTAAAATATAGCAGTCATTCATGAACAGCTCATAATGAGTTTGCATAACAATATAATCTAACTGCTCTCAGAAAGAGTTATAATTATACATTTTAACGCACTCCAAAATCATATTTACAAGATAAAAAAATCTAATAAAAATGTCATTAAAGTGTTAAAATAAAGAATTAATTTTTCATAATTTAATGTGACTGAAGATTTATGAAATGACATGTTTGTAGAACTGCAGAGGGATATTGTGATATGACATTATAAATGAATGTCATTCTTTACCTGAAGGGACACAGGGATGAAAAATGAGATCACTTTGTGTCTATTCCCACATGCCCACAACATAGAAGTCTTATATTGATTTGAAATATTCAGTGGTCATAATGCCCACAGACAATCTATAATGATTGTGTGTAATCACAGTGCATTACATGATTGGCATTTGGCATGATAACATCTCTAAAGATAATAATATACCAATAATCAAAAAAAACTAAACAAAAAATCAGTCTTTGCTGTGACTGTGTTTGAGGAGATAAATACTATTGGAAGGGTCATACGGTGCTGAACTCTAGCTATCTGACAACTGCTGATGCTGAAGATGTACTTTCCATATCAATTCCACATTTGCGCCCAAGGCTGGGCATTTACTGAGGACAGATGGTGGGTAGGCAGAACATGGTGTTTTAAAGCAGCTCAGGGTCAGTCCGGCTTCCATCGCAGTCCCATTTGGCCTAATGGGCATTAGCATATGAAGCTGAATCCCTATGTTCGGGCAATTACAGTACAGTGACAGAGCAATATGATCACATAATCAGTGAGCAGATAACAGCTTAAAGTTATTACAATTATTCTCAGCTTTTTTCTGATTACTGATCTTGCTATTCAGATATTGCCTATATTTTATAGATAGCATTGTGTTTATATTCTTTGATACATGTTGGAAGGTTTTCGTGTCCAGCAGCTGTAAGTGTTGCTGTCCCCAGGCAGAGTCTAAGGTATCTCAAACAAGAAAGCCTTTTCGTAGAATCTCCTGAACAGTTTAAAGCATGGCAGCCTGAGTAATGTCTGCTGAAAATATTTGAAAAATAAAAATATAGTTTTTATTTTGAAGTGAAAAGGTCATTTAGACCTTTAGGGTATAAGGATCCCCTCAGAATTGGGACGAACTCCCTATAGAGGCATGTTGTGTAAGTTATTTAATTTAATATTTATTGTTACTTATTATTTAATACTGTACGTCCCTAAATTGGATTTGGATTTTACATTATCTTTATTACTCACCCTAACTCACAGCCTTAATGAGTGTCATTATTCAATTTGGGTTCAACATTTTTACATAGAATATTTGATTTAGGATTTCACCATTGTTTTCAACAATTAAATTATTAGATGTTATTTTCAATATGACTGATGTATTCTGTGTAAATCCTAAGGTATGATTCTGCCTATGACTGTTAACAAAGTGTAAGGGTGGATTTCCTGCAGGGGTTCAGGCTGCAAGACTGCCGAATGACTAAAGAAACATTTTCAGCAAGATGGTAGAAAACTGTACATTTCTTGTCTATTACCACCCACTGCTACGTATACCAACAACAGAAATAAGCACAGTTACAATATGTGGGAGAGCGTTGCTAGATAGAGTGACAATATTGTATTGCAATAGGTAGCACTTCAAAGTCAATACCAAATCAAAAGAGAGAGAGAGAGAGAGAGAGAGAGAGAGAGAGAGAGAGAGAGAGAGAGAGAAGGAGGTAAAGAGAGAGAGCCCCAAGAAAGGGACCCAGAGAATAAAAGAGAGACAGAGCATAAAAGAGAGACAGAGCAACAGTTGTGAGAACCAAATGTGAGACGTTCAAACTGACCAATCAGATAATTACAATTTTCAACCCTACAAAAGTCAGCATCTCCATTAAAGTCACCATGAATAAAAAAATGTTCATGGAAAATTGTTATATTTATCATAAATGATTTATCTGTGCACATCATTTTTTTTATTTTTTTTTTATTGATCTGCCCTCGTAATCTTCAATCAAAATAACTTCCCCTCTCTATTGCAATGACATTTTTTCTCCTCCGAGAAATAGTTTCACTTAGATATCCATCTAGGGGAATAGGGAAGAAAAGACTATTGCAACTTCAATTTCATGGAAGTTTTTAGCGACTTCAGCATGCACAGCGTGATTTATTTTGGTCCATTGCCTCTATATTTAATAATAGGTAAATTAGCAACTTACCATTATATTTAACAAAAGGCTTGTCCACCACATCAAAGATATGAAGTATTGACAATTTAATGAAGTACAGTGCTGTGCTATTGTAAAACAAGTGTAGTAGTATGGCACCATTCAATCAATCAAGACAAAACTAATTATGCCCATGCTGTGTGGTGTAAAGAACTCATTTGTTATGGACTGAGACAGTGTCGTGAATTGATAGACTGGGACTGCAGGTTCAGCACAGATAATGAGAGGAGTTCATAGCTGTTATTCAACATGCTTTTTCTTTTGCTTGAAACATCTGATAATGTGCGTAATAACAAGGTTAAGGTTATGGATTTTTAGGCAAGAGCTATTAGATGCATGTAATGAGAAATAAATACGGTGTGACACCATGAAATGGCAAATGTGTGTTCTCATAGAGTGTGATGCTGAAGATAGCACAACATGTGCAAGGTTTAATCAAGATCAGAAATAGTTTATGTTATACTGTTATGCAATATAGATCTACAACCATTAACAACTGCAAGCTCACAAGTTTACTTTGATTACAACAAATTCAGGGTTATTAGGCATTTTTCACAGTTTCTGTGAGCTGTTTTTTCCCCTTCAATTTCTGTGTTTTATTTATCAGCTGTAAGCTCAGCCCTACCTCACTGTCACACTCGTTCTCTCATTATCAGATTTGTTCCACCGCTAGAGGAGGGACAGGACGACTCGCTATCACTGATGGACAGATATCCAAGCAGCTCTTCCTCTAAGTATGATTAATGCTTCGACTCTGTGATGAAAAGCTGCACAACATCAGGTTTGTGTGTGTGTGTGTGTGTGTGTGTGTGTGTGTGTGTGGCTGTTAGTCTGTCTGTCTGTCATCTTATTCTATTGACATTATTCAAATGAATGGTATAACAGTAAAAAAAGGAGGGAAATCTTTATGTAATAAGTTAACAAGCAGATAATGTGGAATATTAATGATGACTGTGAACAGATCACTGATGTGACATTGTGTTTTTAGATACTGCACTGATTATATATAATAATACATTTGTAGTTGCAATAGGAAAATTATCTGATCACAGTAATGTACAACCCAGTTATTACTTTTGGTATATAAATAATAAAAAAGCTGAATAAATAAGCTTTCCATTGATGTATGGTTTCGATAGGACAATATTTGGCCGAGATTCAACTATTTGAAAATCTGAGGGTGCAAAAAAATCTAAACACTGAGAAAATCGCCTTTAAAATTGTCCATTTATGTTCGCGATTGTGCTGCATTCACTCTCAAAAATAAATGTTTTATATATTTACGGTAGGAAATTTACAAAATATCTTCATGGCACATGATCTTTACTTAAAGCAACACCAAAAAACTTTTCCTCTTCAGTCCCCCTACAGGTTGGAAGTGGAATTGTCCATTACCGCTGTCGTAAAAATTGAGCCTACCGCAGCCTACTGTCACACGCTGTTTATCTAGCACCGACTTTGGAATGAACGATGTCCACAGACAAGGTAGAGTATATTGCATGATTTTATGAAAGTATGATGTAGGCTATTGCAACATCAGAAACGAAGAAAAACTAAATAATGACTATTGAAACGCTTGCCGTAAGGCAAGTCAAATTTGTAGTTTCTTACAGTATGTCTCATTCGAACTACAGAAACGCTACCCGATCTGGCAAACTTGCATATTGCCGTTATAGCAGAAATAGGGCCGTAAAGCGAATGCAGAAGTGCCATTCACCCTGTTAAGACTTGATGAACCACTGAAACGATTTCGGAAACATTATTTTAAGGTAGAAAATAATCTTTAGTGTTGCTTTAATATCCTACACATAATCGACGTGAGCTGAATTGCTAGACACTGATGGATAGCCAGACTGTCCTAAGTTAATTTTGTTGGGGAAATTAAAATGGTAGGTGAGTCAATAAGCATTATAAGGTTTTGGGTCAAGGGACCTTAACTGGCACACTCAACTCCAATCACTCATTTTGACATCTTACGGTAAATATCCAAATATCCACGATCAGTCTTTTCAACAATAAGTTACTAACAAAGACATATCTAACCATATTGAAGCTGCGTACAAGGAGAATATATTTTTATCCGAATGAATGAATTTCAATTAGGATGAGAATATCAAACTAGATAAATTTACGCTATATAGAAAAAACTATATGTAGCCCATATGATTGCATCAAAAACAAAAACAACTTTTAAATACATATTCTGCTATGTACAAAAAATAATATATTAAATGTTAAAGCTGCCGTCGGCAAGTCTGGCAGATTGGGTCGATTGGCCAAAATTTTGAATGTTTACAACTCTCATGCCCCTCCCCACTACCAGCGAGCACCCTCCCATCGAGGTCGTGCTCGTCAGTGCGTCACTGTGCGTGTGTACCTGATTTTCTGTGAGCGCGTCCGTCTCTTCAGCATCTATCAACACCATGGACTCGGAGGTAGGCTGCCCTGGTTAATCTATCCATAGATAGCAATAACCGAGGAATTGGAAGCTTGTTAGTAGAATTTCTCTCCGCCATCCCGCTTCATGCAATCTCCAGGCGAACTTCAGGCGTGGCGTGTGCATGTGATATTAACGTGCGGGAGTGAGGGGGGATCTGTGGCGTGTGCACGACCTGTGATTGACAGTCAGATCTCACACCCCCCTGCGCTGATTGGACCTGATGAAGCGGGAGCGGTGGATTTTTGCAAAACAAATAACACGCTTCAGGTGGAGTTAGAAGCTCGGTTTTTTTTTCTAAAACCACCTTATTTATGTTGTTCTGTCGGATTATAGTGTCAATTTCACTGAATATGATCAAAAAAATGTTGCAGACGGCAGCTTTAATAAAGGCAGGGACTCTAATGAGTGACTTGTTTTTTGAGAGAGTAGAGACTGTTTAGGATGAACCGAGTCACCAAAATGATGGACTTTCTAACGCTACTCATATGATAGTGATAGGACTGTTCGGGATGAATCGAGTCACTAGAATGAATCAGACTGCACTGAATTAGAATCAAGTATGTCAAACTACTTAAGAATTTAGTGAGTAACTCTCCAATGCTGTTTTTTGCTAGATCTTTGAAGTGCAGTTCTACAGATCTAAATACTACCATACAGTATTTTAATGAAGAGAAGTTAAAAAGTTATAATTATCGTATAGGACTTATCCAGCTCAGTAGACTTACCCATTTATGATAATTAAAAAACGTTCACTTTGAATAGAGATCTGAATCAGCTTATGATCACTTTTCCTGCAGAGATATTTTCAATACACCTATAATATCTAACACAATCACAGCCAGCCTGTGTCAATGCAAATGATCCATCTGCTCCAGGGAACCTCATGAGAGTCTATTGTGGATAGCAGTGTGATTGGGTCCTATTGTCTGCCTTATCTACTGTGTTCATTGGCGATTGGAAAGCATTGCTCATTTCCTTGTCTTTTGATGCAAATGGGAGTGGGATTTTTGACAGCAACCATTCTGCTCCTGTTGCTTCTAGGAAACCTTGAGACACTGTTATGATGAGTGACTATATTTATTTATTAAAGTTTCAATTTATTGTCACTAAAAAAAGAAGAAAGTAAGGTGTTTTGGCTATAAAAGTAAATCAAATCACTGCCATCTTTTTCATTAACTTGGGTGAATGTAAACAAGAGTTTGTATTCTTACTGATAAAAGTGTGGAAGATTTAACAAAACTAAATTTGTCTTGAATGACATGCTATTTTTCATTATCAGTCACACATTTGTAAAGATGTTTACCTAATCTCACCTGCCATGAAATATGCTTTAGTTTTTCAGTCAAATTTGTTTTATGTATTGAAGTCTTGGATGAAGTTGGATGTTGCCTCATAAACCAGACACTGGCTATTTGTAACACCGGATAATGAAAGTTAATCCTGGCCAATAGTTAACAAAACAGCACATTAATCAAGCTATTCATTACAGAAGAATGATGACTGCTCTGCTGTATCCAAACAACACAATATATTAGGCACACTTTGCTTTACCCTCATATATTTTGCAACATGTTTTCTTGTTTTAATATTCATTAACGCTCTATTTAGGCCTTAAGTACCGACTCAATTTGTCTCTGGCTTATAAAGGACTACGGCTGTGTAAATTCAATCCTGCTAAAATGTTTTATTGCTCTAATCCATAATATGTAATTGCATTCATAACCAGAAGAATATATTTGTGGCAAGAAGGAAACAAACAAATGCATTAAAAAATCATGACAATTTCCCTTTTCAATCAGTGACTTGAGGTCATTTTGAAAGCAATCATTTCATCTGTATAAATCAACAGCTCCCCCAGATGGGTCAACGTACCTCCTTGAAATTAATTTTAGAGATCCATTTGTTAAGTAAAATGAAACAATAAATCACTTGCCTTGGAGAGAAAGACAAATACAGAGAGATAGAGTGAGAGAGTCTGTGGGATGGAAAGAGAGATAAAGTGTATTTGCATGTGCACATGAGCAGGTTTAAGTGTTTAAGCGGCTTGACTGGGTTTATGTATTTGCCATCCAGCAGGGCTTGAGGGCCGACCTCACACGTTCAATTCAGCAACCACTGTCATTTACCTTAGACACAAGGACCACATTTACGAGCCCTAGCATCCAATTTACATGAGAGCTCATAAAACCTGACCACAATTTTATATCATTGGCCATTAATGACAGGGATCACTGCCTTCACTATCAGGACAGAGGAGGAATGGAAAATGAAGCCCAAGGGGACATAAGCCTCACGTGAGGAAGGACATTACACTCACCTACACACATCATTACAGCTAGGAATAACGGTGGGTCAATAAGTCATAAAAATGTCTCTTGTTAGCAACCTCTTGTGGTTGTTTTAGGCCTTAGAATAAACGACCCCTAAAACCTATAAAGCATTTGTTCACAATGTTGCAGCAATAAAACTTTTCTGTTTCACACACAATATTCACTTAATATTTTATTGTCAAATAATCTATTTTATTTTCATGTAAAAAAACAAACACAGGAATTACATTGTCATTGCAATGTCATTTTTGAGCTCTGTTATTAAAAGAAGAAAAAAAGAAAGTTAGCGATGGGGATTGAGGGGTGGGGGATTGAGGATGCTAAATAAAATTTTATTTTCAACTATATTTTGACCATATTATAGAATTCATCAAATACAAATCAACTTTTGTGTTGTTTAATAGCTACTGGTTGTACTGTTGTTGTTGTTGTTATTGTTGTTGTTGTTTTTTTGTTTCGTTTTTTTCTGATGATGCCATTTCTAAAAATATGATTTCAGTAACTAACTAGATTTTTGTTTAGTTTATGGGATATTACAAAAGATTGGTTGTAAAGTTAAATTGAGAAAACAAGAAAAAGGAACTATTAAACATTTACCAATCACAACAATATTCCCAGTAAAACGTGTTTTAGACCATGGAGCATTTCAATTAATAGATTGAATATTAAGATAAGATTGAATGTTAAATATTTCTTAATAAACAGCCAATTTTTCATATTAGAACTTGGGGGCATGGGGGCATGAGTAAAACAGCAACATCTACTCAAACCAAAACTATTCCTAAAACTAAATCCACCTCTCTTTTGGGAATTGATTGGATCATGCGGTTTGCTCTAGCTGTGATGTCATGTGAGTGACAGGTTGACCCGCCCTCGTGCCAGTAAACACGTCATTAGAGAAGAGATGTGGTTTCAATACATTTAAAGAAAGAAAGAAAGAAAGAAAGAAAGAAAGAAAGAAAGAAAGAAAGAACAACTAATATGATTAATGAATATGGCTCCTATATTAATGAATACGTATTATTAAAATGTATTTTGTGACATGATGGATACATGAAAAAATGTTCTGCATAACAGAGATGTTCTATAGATGAATCTCTCTGTACTGAGAGAAGCTGTGGTGCACTTTCCATCACACTGCTGAGGGAATTTATTGCTCCATGCACAAAAACTGAATCAATAGACGATTATGTGGATGGAATGGTCAGACATTATCTCCCTACCGAATCATGCCTACAAACACACATATACACACTCAGACTCACAGATAAAGGGTGAGATGGATGTCTCACTAAAACACAATAGCAGTCATCGATAGTGCTGAGATGGATCCAGCTTCGGTCAGCGATGAAACTGTTACTTCTTCATGTTAAAAACTCATAAACAACCCTGCCAAGACAACATTAACTGACATAAGGAGCAGCAATCATAAAACACTCAGTGAATAACAAGGAGAAGACTCCATATTTTAACAGTTTAGATGTTTTGAACAAAAGAAGCTGAGCTTCAAGGTTTAGACAAGTTTCTTGTTTTCAAGAACATTGTAAAAAGAGTTTAAGCACACTGTAATTTCTACCCAATTTAACCCAGAAAAAATATGTTTTATTGGTATAGATGAATGTATATGTAAGCAATAAGGTACGAGAGGCTGTGCTGTATCGTGAATAAGTAACGGCTGAAGGGCGTTGTTAGGCACGACGCGAAGCCGTTTTATAAAAGCAACAAGGTACTCGAGGCAAGTGCTGTATCGTGAATAAGTAACGGCTGAAGGGCGTTGTTAGGCACGACGCGAAGCGGAGTACAACGCAGGAACGTAAGTCAACGTAAACATTCCACACAGTTAACTTAACTTGATAATCACTCTTTGTGTCTGTATTGCGAACTGATTTTACTATCCTTATTACTTTAATTAT
Organism: Leuciscus waleckii; assembly: GCA_900092035.1. NCBI lineage: Eukaryota > Metazoa > Chordata > Actinopteri > Cypriniformes > Leuciscidae > Leuciscus > Leuciscus waleckii. Next base: position 78,592 of record FLSR01001126.1, read on the forward strand.
TGGGGACATTTGTTTTTGACACTCTATACACTTTTTTTTATGATTTAAATCCACCATACTGCTGTTTTATTTTTTCAGGCCTCACGTGTGTTTAAGTGTTTTTTCTTTATTTGAAAACTACATAAGAAGGAAAATATCTCATTTAAAGGAAAGATTTTTTTTTATTTTTTTTATTGCTTATTGTTACCTCTGAAATTAACTCTCATTTAACACATCAAATAGAACAACAAACAAGTGGATATTAAAATTTTCAGAGAAAAACAGCTCAAAATTAAGTCTATTCCAACCCAATCTCACAGCAATTCGTACAAATTTTACGAGGTGGCTAATTCGTACAAATTTACCTCACTCGTACGAATTAGTAAGATTTTTGCTAAACTGTACATATTTTACAAGTTGCCCAATCTGTATGAATTCGTACGGATGACCTACCCCTGACCCCACCCCTAAACCTTACCATGGGTTTAGACAAATCGTACGAATTGGTCGTGAGATAGCATTGTCTATTCCTCATAAATATCAAACATGTAGCTTTTGATGACTTATGCACCCCTTTAATGATCATGTTATGGTGCTTTTTTGTGTATATTGAAAATAACGGTCAGAATATTCTGCTTTTGTGTTCTAAGCAGGAAGGAAATTTAGAAACGACAGGAGGTTGAGTAAATGATTATTTAGTGTGAGTGAACTATCCCTTGAAGTCTCTTTAAGTCTGGTTTGTGAGATGAACATTTATGCTGACAACACTTATAAAGTGCTCTTCTTCAGTATAAGTAAGTAGAAAAATGGGTGAGTCAGAAGCATTTTAAAAGCCAGAGTGTGCAGTAAAAAAAGGACGAGTTCAGACAATGCCCCAACCTTTCTAAGACTTCTCACACATCTTCCAACGAGAGCGTGGCAGACGGGGTGATGTCTTCTGTCTCTGAGCAGTGTTCCATGGTGACCCGAGTCGACGAGCTAGAACACAGTAGGAGACACAGTTGGAGACACTCACACACACATTTGAGTTTGGATGCCAAGAGATGTGTGAACTGGGAACTGTTTTTGCATAAAGTGAAACTCAAAACATAAGTGAAAAAGAACAAAAGATGAGATGCCAGAGTGCCACCTGAGTGTCTGTGGCAGTTTTTGTTTGTATGTGACTATATGCACCTACTCAGAAGAACAGATTATAAAACATATTCATACTATTTAGAGACTTCTTCTAGTTAGTAAGTGCAGTAGTACTCAGTACCAGCGTTCACCGTGAACACAAAAGCATTGTGTGGCAGCACAGTGTACAGGTCTATGGCAACTCAATTTGAAGTTGATGCAAAAACAAATAAACTATAATACTTATAGACTTCAGACAGATGGTATTACCCTTGATCAAACGCAAAAGGACATCTGTTCCATCTGAATTTATTATGCTTGCTTGAAACTGTTCTAGGACCAGGTCAAGGACTCTCTATCCTATTATACCGATTAGAGTCAATTCCAGCTGTCCTGAGCTCTGTAATGTTATCTCGACATGGCCAAATCTCATTTCAAACCTGTCTTCCTAAGTCAAATAAAATCAAATGTGGTTGTGGATGTCCAGAATTCCAAGTAAACATTAAACATGACAGATCTGCTTTAGGGTTTCTCAGTATCTATGTACCGTATGTTTTGAACAGTTCCTTTTGACCCCCAAATGAAGCTTTGACCAATGTAATCAGGGCCAATAGGATCAAATTCTCAGTGTTTTGTCCTCCTCTGTGCTGAGATGATAAAGGGCATTTGTTGGACATCTGCTGACCTCAGGGATAGTCTGGGACAAAAAGCAGCCCAGGACATACAATATGCTGGCAACACAATTAAATGACATACAAAAAAATAATAATAATTAATATATATATACTTATACATATACATATAGGGTTGCGAAGATAAAAACCTTGAAAACACCTGGGTTCAAATACATATTTTCAACAAGTTAGGAAAAATATATTTTGTGCAATATATACAGTATACAGAAATAATAATAACTCATCACTCAAGTTCACCTAACATTAAAATTACCTAATATTAATCATAAATTATATTGTTTAATGGAATATTTTTACTAATATCAAGGCTGTATTGACAATATCTTTTTTGAATTGATTTTCCCCCAAAATTATGAGAAAATATAAACTATTAGCATTTTGTGGTTTCACTTTATTTTGATGGTCCCTTTAACACATTCTGTTGACTATAAATAACGTTGCACCTACATGTCTACTAACTCTCATTAGAGTGTTAGTTAAGTATTAATAGACTGGTAGGGTTAGGGTTAGATTAAGTTGACATGTAGTTGCAAAATTACTTCAGTACAGTGTCTGTTGGAGCGGTACGCCGCTGTCAAAACCTGCAATGTAGGTTTGAGAGGTGGCGCCCTGCCAAATCTCGCAAGAATTATAGCTTGCTTTACGGCACGACGTCACATACATCAACAACATATGAAGCAGCCTCTATGGAAGACACTAACACTAGCACACATTTCAGATTGAATCATGGCAGAGTCGAAGAAGAAAACAAAGAAAGCTCGGTCGGAAGAGTTAAGGAAAAGAAAACAAGAAACTGACCGCGTGAACAAAAGAGTCCCACTCGGTCAGGCTTACACTCGTTGGCGAGGCTAAAAAGCAGAAAGGATGCAACAGCGATGCTGACCTGGCGTTCTTGTTGATGGACTAGTAAGTAAATCTCTTATTTGTAAACTTGCTTGCATTCTATGTTGTATTTTGTTGTGTGGTATTTACGACAGTAATGTTAAATACAAGTACTCCACAGTGACTCTAGGGGTCGCTGTTTGACAAAAACGGAAACTGCATAGTATGCCTTTAATAATACACTATTTGAAACATGTTACACTGCATATATTATGATTTTAGTGACATGGTTAATTTGCACTGTATGTCTTTTTGTATTTTTTTAGCACAACATCCATCCACCACCATGTTTGGCTTCTAGAAGGTGAGGAGACTCTTGTGCAGACAGATAGAAACAGACGTGGGATGGGGAGGCAAAGGACAAGTACAGAGGGTTGCTTGAAAAAAAGTTGGGTGGGTATAACTTATAAGATATAAGAGCGTTCACAATCCCATAAGACTGCTGCTGTCCCAGGGCTACCTATATTCAGTCCATAGCTGACCCTGTGGTACTCTAAAAAATGCTGTCCTTACTCTGTGGTTGACTCTTTATTCTTCAGTCAGACTCAGACCCCAGTATGTCCCAGTGCTCCTCATCAGCATCCACCAGCCCACACAGCCCTTCTCAGCTGGGATCTAACACAGACCCTGCTTTAAAACTCAATGGCAACGTTTTGGGGTCTTTTTTTTTCTTCTTCTTAATGGTAACAATTGGGTGTTATATAGTGTGAGCACATGTTTTTTGACTAAACAACCTTGCAATTCAGTTACAAAGTCATTGCCCACCTAATGCCTTGAAGTGAGAAAAACCTAATTGAAGGTAAAATATGTCTCATACCCTTCCTCTTTCTCTCTTTTTTCTTATTATTTATTTTCCTTTGTTTCTCATGGCGTATCTTTGCACGCCAACACTGTCAACCCACACAAAGCTTTTAATTTTTAATGCGCTGCCTCTTGCCTGGCCATTAAAAACAGCTTCAGTGCATTTTCTTCATTTTTCAGTCTAAGGCAGAAAACTCATTGTACAAAAATAGGCAGGAATACTTTTTTTCTGTGATTATTTTCCCATTCACAGACACACACAAACTCCACAATCAGTGTTCTCTCTATGAAACGGGCCCAAAAGAGCCTCTCGGCAAGCTGCTGCTTATACAAAAGACAAGAGCACAATATCCAGTTTAACTAGACATCAGGTGTCAAGCTCTCTCAAGTAAACCCCCATCTGAGGGAATGAAAAATATGAACAAATCTTTCTTCCATTACTTCAGAAACACCCAAGAGAAGTGTTGCAGCACAAAATCAATGCGTAAGCGTAAAAAATAAATTCAAATTCAAAGCCACCAGAGAGAAAGAAAACGACAATTTTAACTGCGGTAGAATTGTTCTGAAAAACACATCAATAAATGAACCTAACAGATGGACACATCTCACAAAAAAAAAAAAAAATCTTATCTGTTGTTAGTCCCCCATGTGTATCATGTATCATGGTTTCCACAAAAATATTAAGCAGCACAACAGTTCCCTTTCAAGGGAACTCGCGCTGCATTGAGAATCGTTACATTGGGGAAGGCCTTCAGCGTGACGTGTCTGAAGCCTGTATGGAACTAGTTCAATCTCGATTGGTATTGTGTCATTACGTCACTCGTGACGTCGCATGTGACGGTGATGTGGAAGCTATGAAGGGAGGCCGGATAACAACAGTGTCAGCTTTCTGGTCTTCAGCAAGCGTTCTGTGTGACTGTTTTGTCTTATTTGGTGTTGTCTGTCTAACGAACTCACTCAAGCACATATTTAAAAGAAAAATAATGGCGAGTAAGGAGAAACAATTCAGGCAGTGTGCGTCCCCTTGCCCACAGTATTTGAGCAAGGGTGACACACACTCGCTCTGTGTTGTTTGTCTGGGAGTGGAGCATGCACAGGCAGCGCTTGAGGACGCTGTTTGTGCAAACTGTGATCTAACACTCCAGCCTGAGCCTGTTCGATGATTCGAGGCAGTGCGGCGCCTGCACACATGGGGATCGCAAATGGAGTGGCAGATGAGTTGATCCTGCGCACGGCACTGTGCCTTCTTTCGCCTGTGACGAGGACCCGATGCTCGAATTATCTGTCTCTGAGGAGTTCGATATTTTGAGCATTGAGGCAGGAGAATGTGAGGATTCGCCAACCCATTCTCCTGCCTTTGAGGAGCTGCTGGAGGTTGTAACCAGGGCAGTGGCCAAATGAAATATCGATTGGCCAGCAGAAAAGCAGGAAGCGATGAGAAAAAGTTAACTATGAGCGCTTCCTACAAGCCACACAAGGTCACAGCCTTCGCGCCGGAGCCTCCCATTTTTTTGGGAATAAGCCCTTCTCGTCCCGGCTATCGAGCACCAATATTCATATATATTCATCAATCGTGGGCTCGAAAGAGAAGGGCTATGGGACGATGCTGCAGGTCAAAGAGACGTTAGCATCATATATCTCGCCCGACGCTGCTTCATCCCTGAGAGCTCCGGCGCTCCCCTCCAAGCCCGTACTACATCAGCCTTGGTGGGGAAAGCGTATATGGCGGCAGGTCGGGCTGGTGCATGCCTGCATACGATGGGGCTTTTGCAGGAATACCAGGCCGACCTCCTCAAAGAGGTGGACGACAGCGGGGAGTTCGCCCTCGACGACATTAAAGAACTGCGTTGACTTGTCTCTCCATGCTACCCAAGGAGACGGCCCTTGCCATCGGCCGCTCCATGTCAGCATTGGTAGCAACGGAGAGGCGCTTGTGGCTGAACTTTGGGCATTGGGGAGAAGGACAGGGCTTTCCTCCTCGATGTCCCGCTTTCGCCTTCTGGCCTCTTAGGAGACACAGTCAACACTGTCATCGAAAGGTTTCAGGAGGCAGAGCGACAATCAGCTATTTTTAATGATACGGCGACCACCGAGATCTACACTCTTTCCCTACACGACGCTCTTCCGATCCGTTGTCGAAAGGTTTCAGGAGGCAAAGCGACAGTCAGCAGCATTCAAGCAATTAATCTCCCGCCGTCGTTCCAGATCTCGTGGGTCTGCTGCCAGGGGGAGTCCCACTGGAAGCTGCCAGCTCCTCGCACCTGCAGCAGCAGAAGGAGAGTGTTGCCTCTCGTGCCCCCCCACAAAAGGCCTGGGGCTAGAGGCAACACTCTTAGCCGAAGTCTTCCAAGCCCAAGACAGATCTGGGGACTGTCATTCAGGCGAGGAAGGCTTCGGCGAATAGGTCCTGACGCGATGCACAGGCCTCTGTGGGCACGTTAAATCGGTTAGTTCCTGCCAGTCAACTGCTTCCGGTCACCGGAATCCAAAATATAACATCCGAGGTCAGTCTCAAGAGACTGGTCCCCCTTGTAAAATATCTAGACACCTGGAAGGGTCTTCAAAATATATCTCAGTGGGTCCTGCATACAGTGGAAAAGGGGTACAGGATTCAGTTCGAGTATCGTCCACCGAAATTCGGCGGGGGTTGTGCACACGCTTGTCAGCCCCAAGCAGGGTCGGGTCATGGTACAAGAAGTTCAGTCCCTCTTAGCAAAGGAAGCAAAGGAAAATAGAGCAGGTACCTCCTCAGGAGAGGGAAGCCGGGTTCTACAGCCGGTACTTCATAGTTCCCAAAAAGGATGGGGGGTTACGTCCTATAATAGATCTCAGGGTACTGAACTGGTCTCTGAGGAGATTCAGGTTCAAAATGCTAACCATATGTATTATTTTGAGTCAGATCAGGTCCGAGGACTGGTTTGTCATGATAGATCTAAAGGACGCGTACTTCCACATATCCATCCTTCCCCAGCACAGGACGTTTCTGAGGTTCGCTTTTGGGGGAAAAGCGTATCAATACAGAGTTATTCCATTCGGCCTAGCACTGTAACCTCGCACCTTCACGAAATGTATGGATGCCACTCTAGCTCCACTGAGACTTCAGGGCATTCATATTCTCAACTACATCGAGGACTGGCTCATTCTGAGGAGATGGCGGTTCAACATCGAGGTGTTGTTCTGAACCATCTGAGGTGCTTGGGGTTGAGACTCAATGTCAAGAAGAGTTCACTAATTCCTGTATAGAGAACAATATCCTGGGGTAGTGTGGGATTCAGATACAATGCGGGCACAGTTGTCTCCTGCTCGTATAAACACCATCTTGACCACAATCACAAGTATCAAGCTAGGCCAGGCCATCACTGTCAAACATTTTCAAAGCGTTCTGGGTCTTCTGGCAGCAGCGTCCAACGTGATACCTTTTAGCCTGCTGTATATGAGGGCCCTGCAGTGGCTCAGGACCAGAGGGTTTTCCCTGAGGGGGAACCCATTTCGCACGATCAAAATAATGCGCAGATGCCTTCGTTCTTTGGTCATGTGGAAGAAACCATGGTTCCTGTCCCAGGGCCCTGTGCTGGGAGCATCGTGTCAGAGAAAAATAGTGACCATGGATGCGTCCCTCATAGACTGGGGAGCGGTCATGGAGGGCCGCTATACCAGGGGTCTTTGGAAGGACCACCATCTTTCGTGGCACATCAATTGCCTGGAGATGTTGGCAATATTTCTGGCTCTCAGACATTTCCTTCCAGACCTCAGAGGCCATCCTGTTCTAGTGCGAACAGACACTACATTGGTGGTCTCATATATAAATCGACAGTGGGGCCTGAGGTCGCGCCCTCTATGCAGACTGGCACATCAGGTTCTTCTGTGGTCCCAGGGCAAACTACTCTCAGTCAGAGCAATGTTTATTCCCGGGGACAAAAATGTGGGAGGAGACATCCTGTCGAGGCAGGGGCTGAGGCCCAGGGAATGGAGACTCCACCCTAAGACAGTGGAGCTGATATGGAGTGTAACAAGTTAGCTCAAAGGGGAAATATTAATAATAATTCATAATTATCAGTTATAATTAATTATTCATATTTGGGTCAGTTAATTGGATTAACTTGAGGTAGCTAAATTAATATTACAATCAATTAATCAGTTCCAACTAACTCTTTTGATTATTAATTTATTCTAAGAAAAGCGTATCTTTCATGGCCACCGAAAAATCATTATTTCTTAGCATCTACAGCGCTTAGAGCATGTAACAAGATCAAGATCGTAAAATGGACTTTGTTCAAGCAGGAATCAGAACCAAATACATATTGTGCACAATTTATATTAGCTAAATCACAAACATAACTATACTAAACAAACATACATACATACATGCATAGGGAAAATGGTGAGTGATATGGAACCGGAAGCAGGAAATAGAACTATGGAAAAGATCTATTTAACTATGAAAAGAACCATCAGCTTATGATTTTCAGAGCACCTCATTAAATTGATACTTGCATGGTCTGTGCAGTGGACAATTCTTGAAGTGGTTGAAAACTGAGTTCGTTGATGGGTCCGTGAGTGTCAAATGTCACTGTACAAGTTGCAATTGTTTTCTTCTCTGCTGGATGGAGAAGATATGATGAACTTGCATGGTGGTTTCGACACTGTTGTGGTTGAGAGAGTCCTCTCTCTCCTGAGTGAGCACATGGCGGTTGTGAGTCGAAGCCTGCAGCCCGGAGGCCAGCACGGCATCCCGAACGTATTGAGAAGGCCAAGAGTTGATCGTTGCCCATTCAGTGATGGTAAGGTTGCAGTTTTCTGGATTGAAGAAAATAGCAGTCTGACTCCCTTTGGGAGCGTGAAAGGATGGCAGTCGGTGCTCACGGCCTGCTGGGGCCCTTGGGCCCCCCACAGTATCAAATTGAAGGAGCAGCAGTTGAGGCCAGAAGACAAGAGAGGGAAGGGCTAGCGAAGAGGCCCTTTAACCCTCTGAGGTCGGCAAACGCTCCCCCGCGTTTTGCTGGATTTTCTTCACATTGTAGCACAATAAACTTAAATTACTCCGTCATTTATGGTCATACAGAAAAAAGAAATATAAAAAAAGAATCTGTGATATTTCTACTTTTGTATGTGTCCACTTACAATCAAATCAAAACATTGTGCTTTTGTAAAAAAAAGAAAATAAACAGGGTGTGCGTTCTGCCTCTCCATCGCGGTGAACTTTTTTTTCTTGAGCACGTCTATAAACAAACACAACTCAGCGAATACTTGTCACACATTTATGAGCCATACACCTTTATACACATTTAAGTGTGTACTTATAAATGATCGGATTCAAACTGAAAACAAATACTCTCTGTTTAAGTAATTTGTATAAAACCAACAGGATGTCCAGTATCTCAAACGCTTGCTAATTACTTTTAATTCGACCACGCCCACTCGCGCAAAAGAGATTCACATGCAAATCTCCACATGCAACGCGAACGCCCTCGTTACCTCAAACACAAAACACCAAAACACTTCAAAAGTCTCTGCTTTTCGTCTAGTTTGGAAGACGCGCTGTGAGCTTACATTGGATTTAACTCAGAAGAAGAAGAACGCGATTTGAAGACAAGAAAGATGTAAGGTAACAAATTCTTACTTATTAGTTTATGGTATTGTTACATAAACTTCACATTGCAGTTGAACTGTTGCTAGATATATGGTGAATAATATACTAATTAGATCCGTGTTTACTGTTAAATACTGTTTGTGGATATCTGCTCAAACATAGATATGTATAACCATAATGTTTAATATTTTGGAGCACGATGGCGTTTGAATGTATCATATTTTGGAGCGCGATCGCGTTTGAAAGGAAAAATGCACCAAACATTAGGCTTTATGTTATTACTATTATCTCATTTCATATCATCATAACGAATGGAAACATTTGAAGTAACATAAGATAATCAATATATTTTTCTCTAGCATAGTTGTTCTTGAAATCTTTTGGAAGATTTAATTTATTGTTATTATTATTTTATGCAGCACTGCGTAGACTATGCCTACAAGGCCCAACAAACCTGGTGTTCATTATATATTGTTGGAAACGTGTGTGTGTGTGTGTGTGTGTGTGTGTATTCTGTGAATTTTAAAAAGAAATTTTAACCAGAAAAATCTAAACTCTATTCCCAAAATCGTGCAGCCCTATAGTTTCTCTTTATATCAGTATGTTCACAGTTTTTTTCTTTTTTTTCTTTTTCTTTCAGTGACCAGATGCAACTGAGTCCTGCTGACTTCAACATTCACATGAGTCTCTGTACATGAACATGGTAAAGTGAAAATCAAACACCTTGTAAATGAAAGGTATGTTTTTAGGAATGGCACAGAGGTCTCTGTCTTTGGATCATTGTTTTCAATGTGCTCTTTTGTCATTTGTATTTTTGGATTGTGTTGTGTTGTAAATAAATCTAAACAATCTAAAAGCCATTCTTTTTTAAGTCTCCTCATTCTTTGTGCAAGGTTGCTCTGAATGACAGGGCCTGATCGCTCCTAATAGGGCAGTTAGGGGAGTGTCTTTGTCTTTCTCAGGTGTTAAAGCCTTATATATTCATGAGATGATCACGCCTTTTCGCATAAGGCTTTTTCACACAAAACACGTCTTAGAAATTTAAAATCAATATATTGTCTTATCTGAATGAGCAGTCAGGGTGATTTTCACATAGTTTTGGAGCAAATATTCTAAGCTATGTCATACAATTTTCAAAAGTCTTGTGAAGAAATAATCAGTATGGGTTTCATGGCCTTATTTCAGTGACATTTTTTTATTTATTTTTATTTTCACAAACCACGCATAAATGTCATTATCTCAAAACTACAACCAATAAGAAAGGGGAATTTCTGAGCGGGAATTTCCTCTGTGGGGAGGATTTATGATGCTATCTCAAGTGTGGTTAGATATCTGCCTTACCTCTTTTCTATTCATTAATGCTCAGATATATATAACAAACCCACACTGCATTCTAAGAGAAGGTGATGTACATCAAAGTGTGAGCCATTAAATGAGGATTAATTAGATAGGAGACATGATACAGGTGAGGTTACATTGACCATTGGTTGGTTGTATAATAAAATACATACCATAGTATATACATAATAGTACACAAGACAGTCAATCATTCACACAGTTTCTGGGATGCATGTTAATTTATAGATCAGTTCGTCTATGATTAATGCAGCAAAGTCTGTATTAAAGATTGTTTCTGTCTTCCCATTGTCCTCTTTGAGCATGTGGCCACATTCTTTTACACCAATAAAACCAACTTATCTGATCGTGGTCATGGTAACTAGGACCTTCTTGCCCTGTTTGGGGGATGGGACCACAGATCCCAGAGTGAAGTTTAAAGATTTTTTTGGTACATATACCAAATAATTGTGTCTGATTTGTCTCAGTTGTTACAGGAGGGAGTTTGGTCAGGCGGAAGTGGATCTGTTCACCTCTCACGAGAATACTCACTGTCCGCTCTAGTTTTCCCTCACGCATCCAGCTCCCTTGGGACTGGATGCCATGGTGCAGGCGTGGCTGAGGCAACGTCTATACGCAGGTACGCAGTAGCCCCGTACAGGCCGGCTTGAGTATGGTTTTCTGACATTATACTGTGGCAAATCCCGATCAGGAGGGACCTTCTTTCTCAGGCCGGGGGCACAATACATCACCCTCGGCTGTGGGTCTGGTCCCTGAGGGGGACCAACTCGTAAATGCTGATCTCTCAACTGAGGTTGTTGAGACCATCCTAAACTCTAGAGCCCCCTCCACGAGGAAACTGTATGCATTAAAATGGAATGTATTCAACTTATGGTGCAGAGAACATCAGTTGGACCCAGTTAACTGCCCAGTGGCTTCAGTGCTGGAGTTCCTCCAGAGTTGCTTCTCTGACAGACTCTCCCCATCCACGCTTAAGGTCTATGTGGCGGCTGTAGCTGCCTTCCACACGCTTCTAAGGGTGGGCACCTTGGGGAGACACCCACTTATAGTACGTTTCCTTAATGGAGCTAGGAGGATGAGGCCTGTCGTCCAGTCCAGGTTCCTCACGTGGGACCTGGCAGTGGTTCTTGAAGGGTTATCCCTGGCACCCTTCGAACCTTTGGACGAGGTGTCTGAGAAATGTTTATCTTTAAAAGTAGCTTTCCTTCTGGCTATTACGTCCCTAAAAAGAGTCGGGGACCTGCAGGCGCTATCTGTTGCACGCTCTTGCCTCGAGTTCACTCCTGGCAGAGTGAGAGCTATTCTCCACCCTAGACCACTATGTGCCTAAGGTGCCGACAAATGTGGCACAGTCTATAATTCTACAGGCATTTCATCCTCCACCGCATGTGTTGGATGATCAAGCTAGATTACATTTGTTATGCCCGGTCCGAGCTCTGGAGGCCTACGTGCACAGGTCCTCGGACCAGCTGCTTGTGTGTTTAGGTTACCCACCTAAGAAGGGTTCCCCTGCTTCCAAGCAAACTATCAGCTGGTGGATAGTACAGGCTATTTCCTCAGCTTACGAGGCGTGCAACTTGCCTTCGCCTCTTCTTATAAAAGCCCAATCAACTAGAGGAGCAGGGGTTTCCCTTCAAGAGGTCTGTTATGCCGCTGGCTGGGCCTACCCACACACCTTCATAAGACATTACAGTCTGGATCTGCCCTCTACACCGGGTTCACAAGTTCTCTCGTTTTGACTGTGCCAGATTGCTTCTCACCAGGGCGTGTACTACTCAGTGTGGCACAGTGGGCATTTCGTTCCCCAATGTGTCGATTCTCGATGCAACGCGAGTTCCCTCGAAAGGGAACGTCTCAGGTTCGAGACGCTGTGTCCCTCGGCCACACTTCCTGCGCTTCTGAGAACGACTTGCTTCAACCTATCAGAAACTGACGCTGTTATGATCCGGCGTCCTTTTATAGCTTCCGCATTGCCCGGCGTCCTTTTATAGCTTCTGCATCGCCGTCACATGCGACGTCACGAGTGACGTCGTGACGCAACACCAATCAAGATTGGACTAGTTCCATATGGGCTTCAGACGCGTCACGCTGAAGGCGTTCCCCAAAGTGTCGATTCTCGACGCAGCGTCTCAGGGTTACAGTTGTAACCCGAGATGTTTTTTTTTTTTTGTAATGTACATATCAGGTTAACATTATATTTATGCAAATGAAAAACATGAAAATTGCCTTTATTTTGAAGGATTTTTTCCTTTAACACTCATTCCGTCACCTAACTGGAAAATGTAAATTTTGTGTAAATGCATGCATTTTTATTTTGGTAAAAAATATATATTTTGTGAAATTAAGCCTTCCATCAACACCAGAGACCAACAAAGGGTGAGAACAGGAAGCATGAGGCAAAGTCATGACAAAAAAAATAAATAAAAAAATAAAGCAGAGTTTATTGAATAAATGTTTATTGAATTAAAGTTTTAATTATTGTTTCACAATATCATCTTATGACCCTGAAAACATTAATATGGATACATTGACTGGTCTCTAACTTATTTGTGAAGACACATCATACAACTTAAGATTAAACAGCAATAGAAAAAAATCGGAACATTTAAACTAGGAAATATGCCTTTTATTTCTAAATTATAACCAATTTTGATCTAAAAAACATACTAACATTATAAGGGCACCCCAGGAAACATTATAAAATAATAAAATAATCCATTCTACGGCACCTTTAACAATAACTAACGGCTACCAGTGGACATAATGCTTAAAAACACTCTTTATTATGCTTGTTTCGACTTGGTCTTTAGGAAGCAACACACACATATGGTGTTGACCGTCACACGCCACAGCAACAGACGGAGCAGACTCATTACCTAACAAAACCACAAACAGGGTGTCGGAGGGAGGTTTCAGACAGAGGAGCAGGACTCCTGTGTGGAGAGAGAATACGAAAGAAAATGATGGACAGTCTGTTTCTCTCCTTTGTCTTATCTTAACACTTTCTGATAGCCAAACATGACTATAAAGACCTTTGACTAATGGGATAAAAGCTTTTGTTTAGGAAATTTATGAAAAAGTGTTTGTTTGTTTTTCTGCCTTTTTTTAAATTACAGCTGCACATTTGGGGTTTTGTTTTGGTTTAGGTAGTGCTGATTACACAACATTAAAAGCACTCACCGACTGAATAAACACATCTGTGTTTAGCCTTAATCAATTATGTCATGAATCATCATGAGAGGGATTTGTCTGATGCTGTAATGATGTTGTTCCATTAAACCAAGCACATCCTTATAATACCTCAGTGGAAATTACCAGAAATTAGATTTATGTCCTCGTCCCTTGTGTTGATCCCTCTCACGCTTAATGCTCTGGGAACAAATGTGTAAAAAGTTTGGTAGCTGAACAGTGCATTGTCTAGATCAGAGGTTCCCAAACTTTTTGTCAGCAGAACCCCAAGATGCAAGTATCCCTTGAAGTTTTAATAATAATTTAACTAAACATTTGCATGCTCACGGTTCTCTGATATTGGTTAATGGTCACATGACATGCAAGTAACCGATAAAATATCATCTATTTTATTTAGAGTTTTTTTTATTTATTATTTATTTCACTTAGCCAAAAAAAATTACATTGTGATGATTTTGTCATTGCCATTTGGATTTGAACTGTGAATGAAAGCTTTAGCTTAAGTTCTGCCAGGAAGACTAAATTTTTGCACCACTTATTACCTTCTCATCTAACCAACCGTGTTCTAATACTCGTAGTATAAAATATCGGTATTTACACGTCTGAGTTCGCAGATGCTGACGCCAACATTCACCTCCATCCTCACCACCACCACCAGGATGGTCCCTTCCCATAACTCGCAGGGGGTCGGCTGCGCCCCTGGCTTCGTCTTCAGGCAGGAAATGCAGATTCCGTTACCCTCGGATTGTGAGCTACGGACAGGGCCTACGCCAAAGAACTTTATAACACAATACTTGCTTGCTTGGCTGTTAAAAAGTGTATGCTTTGTTATGCCATTTTGAGCATGTTAATATTCCACTCATGGCTGAACTCTTAACCTGAGAGGAACATCAGGTGATCTGCATTAATAGCGCTTAAGGCCTAAATGTACAGAAATTCTCAAGGTGCATTTGGTATTCGAGTGAAAACCTTGAGGTTTTAACAGTGTTGGGTAAGTTACTTTAAAAAAGTAATTAGTTATAGTTACTAGTTACTTCTGACAAAAAGTACCTGAGTTACATCATTACAAAAGTAACTAATTACCAGGGAAAGTAACTATTGCCTTACTTTTTTTAAATAAATGTTTAAATATGTGACATACAATTGATGATACAAAACATACAATGACTCAACAAATAAGTCTAAAAATAAAATATGCTTCTTAAGAAATGTACCAAAAATAAACAAATAGTAATAAACAATATACATACACTCTTTGTAGTGCAAATTAAATGGATAAAACTCACACACCTTTACAACTGCTAGACAGCCTACTTGAAGTATTTTCTTCCTCACAAAAGTAAACAGTTTAACAAAAAGTGCTCTCAATATAATACTGAACAATGTACCAACATAAATAATAAT
>FLSR01001127.1:18425-45984 GCA_900092035.1 Leuciscus waleckii
GCTCTGATTGGTTTATTTCACGTTACGCCCAAACCACACCTATGAGTAATGAAGCTACTTCAGATCAACACATTTTAGATTTGCGTCGAGCGCAAGAGGCATTTATCCTGCCGGTATAATAGCAACAGCGCCCGAGATCCGCCCACAAAGTTACTTGCGTTTCGCGCTTGATACTTGCGTTTCAGATCGTTAAAATAGAGCCCACAATGTAACACCAAATTTAGCATTTTAATCAACAGAACACTTTTTGTTAACCTTTTACCAAAGAGCATCGCAATAATATGGTATCATGGGTTCAGTATCGTGATATGTATCGAATCATGACATGAGGGAATCATTACACCCCAAATCCTCAGATTTATTGACAGTGATGCTTCTTTCCTTTACTCTGAACTCTACTTTATCTAACTCTTGATTCTCCATTTCCCCACTCAGGTTCTTCAGGATCGTGTGGAGACTCTCCAGAAACAGCTGCACGCCGTCGAGAAGAAGCTGATGAGCCGAGAGCTGGAATACCAGGAGCAGGTAAAGTTACCCGGACCCCCAAAGTGTGTTCGACGGCCCCTGAAGGGCCAGGAAAAAGCCACGTCTCCTCACAGAGTCACTGATATGCACATTTTACACATTCCCTGAGATCCGGCTTCAAGAGCCAGAGCCCTGGGCCAGGAATGCTGTCCTCGTTTCAGAGGGATTTCTCAATAATAACAGGCCACTTTGACCTTGAGTTAGGGAAAAGACAGAGAGAGAGGGAGATAATTATCTGATTATTAGCTCCAGGAGGTGTGTGTGTGTGTGTGTGTGTGTGTGTGTGTGTGTGTGTGTAAAAACGCCTGTCATGTTGCTCACGGTTTGAACAGGCCTTAATACAGCTTACACTGAAACCATCTCAACTTCCAGATCTAACGCTGTATTTATGTCATGTTGGATTTACCATAATTATAAGATGAGCAACTCAAAGATCTGACTCTGAGCTGTTCGTGTCCTCACACTCAGAAAACATTTGTTTCTATGGCAACTTTCAGATCGCCGAAATGGATCTATCTGTGTCTTTGCTATTGATAATATATCTACATTAACTAACTTAAAATAAATATGCTCTCACACATTTTTGAAGAACTAAGAACTACACATTTGTAAATTAACTGTGCTGCACAAAATCATGGTCAAGTGGAAGGTGTTTCATAAAGTTTCTGAGTTTGAGAAAGACTTTAATGGTTCTTAGATGTTGGAAACTCATAATTACAATAATTCGACCATGACGTGAATGCACAACTGTATATGAAAGAACACCGGGTAAAAGAGAAAGATTGACTGTCAATTTTCCAGCCTAATTGTATAGGTGGCGTTTCCACAGATAATTGGTGCTATTGTATTTGGAGCACCGTGAGGTTTGTTACTGATTCTAGATCTGCATGTTGGATTTATTTGCTCAGATCGACTGCAAGTGGCGTAAAGTATCTGTATAAACTCCACCTGACAGTCTTGCTGTGTCAGGCCATTTAGCATTAGCGCTAGCACAAGTTGTCTGAGGAAATACACGCCAAAATCCTGCAACGCCGCAAATATTTGTTGATGAGATTCTCACAGGCTCGTAGGAGAGCAAGCCTGATGTTCATCCTTGTAAACAACACTCATGATTTGAACAAATATCTCTTCCTGCATCATTTCAATGCAGATGCAACAAATGGTAACACTTTTGATAGTCCACTTTCAATTTTGATAGTCCAAAAACTTTGCAAATTAACTTTGCAAATACATGTCAACTAGCCGTCATTAGAGTATTAGAAGACTGTCTGCTTGGGGTCAGCCCTATGTTCCCACAGCCCTATGTTCCCACAGTCCTATGTTCTCTCATTTAACTATGTCCCCTATGAAGGGTAGGTTTTAGTGCTTGTGCTGGTACAGGGATAGCCCAATAACATCCCAGACAAGTCTCCCTCCTGTGAGGGGTAGGTTTAGGTATGTTAGGGTTAGGGTTAGAGTTAGGGCTATGGGAACATAGGGCTGTGGGAACATAGACACGCTCCCGCCAGGTCAACTCCCGAAGAAAAGTTCCCTATTTTTATTTTGACTCTTGTATTTTTGTTTGGTTTCATTAAACTCTCAAAAGATTCCTCGCTTCCACTCTCTCATTTCATGTTGGGTCCTTTACCCCCTAGACGGGGCGTAACACCCCATTGGCAGATATTTTTTCTATTTTAAGCAACACATCACTTAATTTTGATTTATTTCCCCAGAAAACAAGACATCATATCTTATGGCATTTTACACATCTAGTAAATGCATCTTGATTTAAGAATTTTTTGATATTTGGACTAAAACAAGACAAACAGATGAAGTAAGAAAAGCATGTTGCAGTGAACGGCAGATCTCAGCAGTGTGGATCAGGTAGGGAGACAAAATGATATTAGATGCTAATTATAAAATAAGTGTTAATAACTATGAACTATATTCATATTTTAACAGTGCATTTCACCCTGTTGGAACAGCAACTCTCATGGGACGAGAAACACTTCTTATATAATTTGTTGTTGACGTCAAAAGCCGTGTATCCAATCAAACATCACTGTTTCATTCCAGACGCTGACATGGACAGGTTGTGTGACTTGCCTTCATCCTCAGGAACCACAAACAAACCCACACAAGAACACGTCCCAGACTTTGAGCATGCAGAATGTTGTACGGACACCATAACAGTCGTAAAATATCAATCGTATCAAACATATCAATCTTACATTGCTCATGTTGCCAGGATATGAATTTGCAGGGCAGAGTCCACCAACAAACTTTGGAAAAACTTGATTTGAAAATTACCTATTAATTGTCATTTAAGTGAAATTACTGAACTTAAATATGAGATTGATAAAAATGATCATTCTAGAAGAAAATTTCAGATTGCACTTAGAGGCTTTTGCATCTGAACTCTTCATATATATATATACACTACTGTTCAGTTTGGGGTCAGTACGATTTTTAATGTTTTTAAAATAAGTCTCTTCTGCTCACCAAGGCTGCATTTATTTGATAAAAAACAACAATAATAAAAACATTTAAAAAAAACGTAATATTGTGAAATATTATGACAATTTAAAATGACTGTTTTCTATTTTAATGTATTTTAAAGTGTAATTTATTCCTGTGATCAAAGCTGAATGTTCAGCATCATTACTCCAGTCTTCAGTGTCACATGATCCTTCAGAAATCACTCTAATATGATGATTTGATGCTCAAGAAACATTCAGTATTATTATCAATGTTGAAAACAGTTGTGTAAATTTTTTTTTTATTCTTTGATGAATAGAAAGTTAAAAAGAACAGCATTTATTTAAAAAAGAATATTTTCTAACATCATACATGTCTTTTCTGTAACTTTTGATCAGTTTAACTCATCCTTGATGAATAAAAGTATTGATTTATTTCTGAAGACTGGAGTAATGATGCTGAAAATTCAGCTTTGATCACAGAAATAAATTACACTTTACTGGATATTCACATAGAAAACAGATGATTTACATTGGAATAATATTTCACAATATTACTGGTTTTGTTTGTATTTTTAATAAAATAAATGCAGCCTTGGTGAGCAGAAGAGACTTATTTTAAAAACATAAAAAATCTTACTGACCCCAACATTTTGAACGGTAGTATATATATATATATATAAAATCAAGTTTTTCCAAAGTTTGTTGGTATATATATATATAAAGTATTATCTTGAGGAAATCGTCCACGAAGCCAATCAGCAAAGGCAATGCCCAGCTCAACAAAACCAACCATTTTCGTTTCGGATGCTGGGAACCCAGTGGAAAAATACAATTGTCTGTAATTGCCTTTAGATTGCTGAATTCATTGTAAAGTCGAAGTCTCCAGGTGTGGAAACAACCATCAGCAGTTTAAACCTGAGTGAAGGAAAGCGCAAGAACAGCAAGATGGCTGCTTCACCACACTTTGAGCACACTAAAGAGCTGACACAATGAAGTCTTAACAAAACAGTCTGAGTTCACTCTCAGCCCAGTTCACTCGCACACAACCCTCTGAGACTGGCAAACACACTCAATTAGCTGATATCTGCATTAGTTGGTCTGTCTGAATACGATCCCTTAGTCATGTATTCAACGAGGAAAACAAATACTGCAATTAGTCAGTATAAGAAGTCGTTTAGCTTTTTTAGGTCATACTTTTTTCTTTTTTTGTAACTAAAAAAACAGGAAATTATCCCACAGAGAAGATGCCTAGACTCAGAAAGTCTCAAATAAAATGCTTTTTATCAGGATGGCATGGCAAGTTGATGTTATTAAAACCCAAGAAATATTAATATTCATAAATCAAAATGCCAAAATATTTGTGAAAAAACTTTACAATAAGGTTCATTAGTTAACATTGGTCAACTACCTTAGTTAACATGAACTAAGATTGAACAATACTTCTTCAGCATTTATTAATCTTAGTTAATATTAATTTCAACATTTACTAATACATTATTAAAATCAAAAATTGATTTGTTAATGCATTGTGAACTAACATGAACATATAATTATCAGCTGTATATGAACTAACATTAACAAAGATGAATAAATACTGTAACAAATGTATTGCTCATTGTTAGTTCATGTTAGTTAATACATTAACTAATGTAAACTAATGAACCTTATTGTAACGTGTTACCACTAAATCTCAAAATCACAACACAAAAATAGGAAATGCATTACGAGAGAATTTGGAATATGGATTTAAAGTAAATTTTTACCTTAACATTTTAGTCCATCAAATGTATTCGTCGATTTATTATATACATTCATTCACACACACACGAACACTTCATTTAAAGTCACCATACAATATAACTTCCTCTTGCAGCATCTCTTCTCTTCTCTGATGATGTGGGCGGGGCAACCTGTCACTCACATGAGATCAGCCAATAGCAAACCACAACATCCAATCAATTCCCCACAGACAAAATCAAGCCCCGCCCACATTTGTTCTTGTTCCTGAAGCGTTTCCCTCGGGATATACGACACTATAGAGGAGAAAAGACCAGCACAACTTGTTTCAAACTACGTTTTCTCAGGCGTTTCTGACGCAGAAAGCTGATCCTCGCTGTCCATGTGCGTATTTTAGCGCTCACTCGAACTCAAAACTGCACGTCTTCTCATTTTATCACGTCAACACAACAAAAGATGTGATGGGCTACTCATCACAGGACATGCAGCTAAAACGGCAGGCCATTTTTAATGTATTGCTCATTGTTAGTTCATGTTAGTTAATACATTAACTAATGTAAACTAATGAACCTTATTGTAACGTGTTACCACTAAATCTCAAAACCACAACACAAAAATAGGAAATGCATTACGAGAGAATTTGGAATATGGATTTTCCTGGATTTTGTAACATTTAATTCCATCAATTTTATTTGTCAGTTTATTATATACATTCATTCACACGAACACTTCATTTAAAGTCACCATACAATAACTTCCTCTTGCAGCATCTCTTCTCTTCTCTGATGATGTGGGCGGGGCAACCTGTCAATCACATGAGATCAGCCAATAGCAAACCACAACATCCAACCATCCAATCAATTCCCCACGGACAAAATCAATGTGTTCTTGTTCCAGACGCCGTTTCACTCAGATTTAGTAATACATTCACTAATGTAACTAATGAACCTTATTGTAAAGTGTTACCACTAATCTCAAAATCACAACACAAAAATAGGAAATGCATTACGAGAGATTTTGGAATATGGATTTAAAGTAAATTTTTACGTGAACCTTTTAGTCCATCAAATTTATTCTGCGGTTTATTATATACATTCATTCACACAAACACTTAATTTAAAGTCACCATAAAATAACTCTTGCAGCATCTCTTCTCTTCTCTGATGATGTGGGCGGGGCAACCTGTCAATCACATGAGATCAGCCAATAGCAAACCACAACATCCAATCAATTCCCCACAGACACAATCAAGCCCCGCCCACATGTGTTATTGTTCCAGACGCCATTTCACTCGGAAATACGACACAATAGGGAAGAAAAGACCAGCACAGCTTCCATGCCATGGTGACTACAGCACTACACAGTCAGGCCAGGTGGAGCTTCTTACCAAAAAAGCTGCCATGAACTTATTACAGGCTCAATCCCCGCGGAGGAACCTGGGGTTGCATACCTTGCTCAAGGGCACCATGGTGAAGGATCATGGATCACTCCTTGTGGAGGATCGAAAATTTCATGTAGCAGCCTGAGCCTTAGGCCAGAAACATACTGTGCAAGTGTTCAGGCCTGATATGTGTGTATACTTCACTTGTGTTCTTACATTACTGAGGCAATAACAAACCTCAATACCCAAGGAGGCAATATAGGAAACTTCAAAATGTCTATTGACCAGAGGTAGCTCAGTTTAATTAAGAACTGATGTAAATGTAAAATGTGTACTGTACGTTGCAAGTCGCTTTGGATAAAAGCGTGTGCCAAATGCATTAATGTAAATGTAAAAACTTAATTAAACCCTTTTGCTTAGAAAGACTCTCTTCAAAATCTTGCAGAAACTGAAAGAGAAACATTATTGCAGAAGAATAAAGTTCACAGTGATGCTGCTATAGCAACATGTGACATGAGCTTGTGTTTAAATTTGAACATTGTAATGTGTTAATATATGCACAGTTATTATGAGCATGATGTGATGAATAGGAATAACTAAAAGTTTGTATTATCGCTCTTACAAAGTCTTGTTATTGTTTTTTGAGGCTCTACTAGAATAAGAAGAAAACTCAAGACTACAATGTTTCAGAAACACTGACACTGATAGAGAGAAGAACTCGCACTGTTTGTGTTCTCCAACTTTGCTGAGCGTTTTCATGCGGTAAAGAAAGTTGAACAAGCATTACAGTTCTTCTTTAAAAACTGAAATGTAATTTGTCCATAATTAGGCAAAGTTCTAACAAGAAACAGAGGCATTTGCTTCAAAAGACTGTACAGTTTGTCTGAAACACACCCTTGAACAACAGATGCGAAACATTTTCTCCTCCCTTTTAAAAGTCAATTAGTCATGAATGATTCAATTATGGAAGCTTGTTTCAGTCACAGAATAAAACATTTGAAAAGGTAATTGCAACTTTTTATCTCACAATTTCGAGTTTATATCTCACAATTTCGAGTTTATATCTCGCAATTCTGACTTTATATCTCGCAATTGCGTGTTATAAAGTCAGAATTTACCGTTCTCAAAGACCCGCCCCCTTTAGTTACTGTTGCTATGTCCGACAAGCCACGCCTCTCTCACGCCACACATGTTCTCACGCAGTGAAATATACATCGCGGAGCAGAGAGGACACTGACAACACACCGACAGACAGGACAGACCAGCTTACTTTTGATATGAAACAAAGTCTCAGCTTTCAAATGTTGTCAATAAAAACCGTTTTGTGGCTTTTAATGTGTCTGACAGATCACTGTAGTGCCTCAATATAATATAATATAATATAATATAATATAATATATTTGCCTGTTTTGTCCATCTCACAAGAATGGTTTAGATCTCATCTATATCGAAATATCTATATATTCTCATTCTGTAAAATCTGTATTCTGGAGAAATAACCGTTTCTAGATGGCATCCACATCCAAAACTATAATTAAAGATACAATTTACCCAAGAATGAAAATTGTGTCATTTTTAACTCACCCTCATGTTGTTCCAAACCCATACGCTGTTATTTTTACATGGAACAAAAATATTAAAAATTTAATATAATCCTCTCACATATCTTTTCCATAAAACGATAGTTCACAGTGGCCACAGTAGTTATATATATATATATATATATATATATATATATATATATATATATATATATATATATATATATATATATATATATATATATATATATATATATATATATATATATATATATATATATATATATATATATATATATATATATATATATATATATATATATATATATATATATATATATATATATATATATATATATATATATATATATATATATATATATATATATATATATATATATATATATATATATATATATATATTCTGTGGTGGAAACAAGCTTCCATATTAAAATGGTTGGATGCATTTTATGATTTGCATTCATCATGTTTTTCCTCTGATGTGTGACCCATCTCTGGGTCATGACTCACTGTACCACATGGGCTCATCTTCTCGAGTATATAGTGTATTTTTCTCTTCGAGGAAGCCACTTTGAAGTAAATAACTCATAATGCGCCCAAGCACAGATAGTTATCATATGATAGGACCAATCACCATTCATTACAGACTATGAAGATCTGTGTTTATTTCCCTGTTTGCTAGTTGAAGTCCTTTAAGTCCTCTTGAAGGAATGATGTGTGATTAGATGGGATCGAGGTTGGATGTGTTCTCAATAACCCTCCTGCTGTCCTCAATATTGTGTCAGACATGCTCTAACATCTGTATTTGAGAGATGCCACTGACTGAGACTAACTCATGCCCAGGAGTCTCTTCACATCTGACCCTTTATCGATCAATGTGCCATTCTTCAAGTTAGTATTGTCTTCTTTTACCTTTCAGACTTGAACATGAACTGCTTGTCCAGAATCCCCCGAGACAATACATTTGAGTTTAGTCCCAGCTTACAAAAACCTGTCACGTTTGGCTAACGTTAAACAGCTTTTACATCATAAATGTGTACAAAAATACAGGAATGAGAATGATTACCAAACCAATCTGCAACACAAATATGACAACAAAAAAAAGTACTTTTTATTACTTGATTAGTTACTTTAATTAGTTATTCTGGTATTCTTGATGTGCCTTCCTTAATTACAAAGCGATTTGCATCAACACTTGAATGTCTCAGTCAACAGCGCTCAACTGTTCAGAGATTAGGAGGTTTTGGCAAAGGATGCATCCCTCTTTTCAAACAGAATGGGTTTTGAGACACATTTTTGTTGGAATTTAATCATTCCAATTGATGAATCCGAACAAAGTGTTTACATGAATGATAAATAAAGTGATCAGGTTGGTGCGCAAGTTTATATGTCACTATGTATATACACTATATACTACAGCATTATAACACATTGATATGGTATCATATATACTATGCATACATACACACATACAGCTAAAATAAACCAAACTGTTTATGTTTTACAGAAACCCTACTTGCCATTATATTCCAGGTTAAGTGAAGCTTTATTGATAGCATCTCTGGCATGCTGTCAGTGTCAGTATTTTGACTCGTCTCGGTTTGTAAAAAACAACAAAAAGTGTGTTGACACATAATGCCTTTACAATAGAAGTCTACGGGGCAATTATATACTGGAACAAAACAACAACTGTTAAATACATTTAAACACATAGTTTATACAAGCTAAATATAGTGTTGCTTATCAACAGTCCATGCAGTTATGTAAATCTCATCACTATAAAAAAAAAAAACAGTAAACACGGTAAAATGTGAGCAAAGGTGTCAAGAAAGAAACACATAACTACATGATTGATCAATCTGTGCAACACTTTTCCATGGAACATATTCCACTCACATTTAAAAAAAATTTTTTTTTTTATAAATGAATTCAGAAGTGCATCTAGATAAGATGAGGCAATAAGACAATTTAGACAACTAGGCGTACAACTAAAATACCACATTTTGGTTACACACTGAAAAAAAAATGATTCATTGAATTAAAAAAAAATATATATATATATTGCGTAAGTGGTTGCACACCATTTAAATGTACAATTTTAGCTGCATTTAAACAAATGTATTAAGTTGAACTAAAAGTTCAACTTAATGCATTTGTTTAAATGTAACTAAAATCAATTGTGTGCAACCACTTACGATTTTTTTTTTTAATTAAATTCAACGAATTTAAAAGCTTGTTAACAAAAATGTAAGATGCACAATTTTGCCTTCAAAGACAACCTCCAATTTTCAGTGTATTACTGTAAACCTTATACTATATGCAGTTATATGTACTAACCATCCTCCTTTTCTTTGTTTTAAAAAGTAGACTTAATATTTGGAAACACTTTATTTTAAGGTGATGTAGTTACAAGTTACAACGTAGTTACTATAGACATAACAGTAAATAATGCATAAAGTAACTAACCCTAAACCAAACCCTAACCGTAACTCTAAGTAAATGTAGTTAATTAATATTACTCAGTAGTTTTGAGTAAGGCTAGTGTAACTATGTCACCCTAAAATAAAGTGTAACGTAATATTTTGGGTCCTAATTAGGAGACGAGGAGTTTAAATAGGCCTATAAGAAGTTTATATTAATCAAGCAGTAATGACGGCCATTCCCGAGGCCAAACCACGGGAATAAAGCAAACACGTGAGGGACAACGCTGTCCTGACAGATGATGAGTTGAAAGAGACTTTTAGATTGACACTACAGTCATTTATTATATTCAACAACAACATCAACTGGTTCCGTCCATTCGTCATTATACGACATTTCTACGTCAATGCAAACATTTCAATCCGATTTATATGTACTTTATATTCCAGCCGAGGCTGAAAGCTGGCCTCAGGTCTCACCGTAAAACACATGGCTTGCACATGCTTGAGTCCTCCAGCATAAGGAGCGCTCACTAAAGGTCTCGTGTCAATAGTGTGGCGATGCATGAAGCACAGCTCACACTGAGGTCGCTTTCACACACACGGTCTCTCTGTTCAGCACTGTGCCGAATCCACATGACCGACTCTACGTGGGGAAATCTGAAAATTGATCTATTTGATTTCTATTGAAATCACTGAATTTCTCCCCTGAAAATTCCCTGAACAACTTTAAATGTTCCACACTGCTGTGAAATCTACATGGGGAAATCATTCACTCGTGTGAAATTCCCAATCACGTGGATTATTAGATCTATCTATCATTTCCTGAGCAATAGTAAATGTGATAGCGCCTTTAGACAAAAATATTTTAGAGCATAACAAATAACAATATATATGTTTTTATATTTGTATTTTTTTTTAATTTTATACAAAAATACAAATTACTACAATTTGTTGCTTGCTTATTGTATATGGAACAAAGGTTTGATTAAAATGAGTTGAACACAATGAGTTGCATCATTTATAATAGACAACTGTTTATTACTGTTTAGGTCATATAGTTATGTTGTTTCCCCTCAGGCATCCACAATTGTGCTTTTACAATCCAATAGAGTTTTGTTTTATTTGTCAGAGTATATGCCTACTTTTATTCTGTATTCACTTTGACTGACAGTGAACTCACTCACCATCCACAGTATACATATATAAATATCTCCCTTGTTTTCTTATAAATGAGATCTAGGTCCCGGGTTCCTTGAATACAGAATACGACTGAGAGAGACTCAGGGTCATTTGGTTTGTTTTTCAGCATCCATTAGTTATGAACTTGATGTTATCTTTAAAGCATGCTCACGAGACCTATTAACATAATTCACACATAAAAAGTGAAACTAGCTTCCATATCATTTTCATATTTAAGTAATTGCATATTTAAAATCAAATCTCACTGTGCATTTTTTATTTTATTTTTGCAGGTACTTTTTAATAAAAAGTATAGGTACTACAAATGTATTTTATATTGTAATTGAAGAATGAGAACATATTGTTTAAGGTAATCCAAAGTCACAGAGTTTAAGCAGAATCATGTCTTTAATATCAGTGCTCTGGTGTCAGTGGAGATGGTTGTTCTCAGCGGTGGTTTCATTAATTCCAGCAAATATGCCAATTAAATAAATAATCCAGTGGGAAATCCTGCGAGATATCCTAGCAGGGGCTTCAGTATTGTAGTCCAGTATTTTGATAGGAGAGTGTTTTACTTCAAAGCCTCACCTCGCCTGACTCTCTGCTCTCCGCCTGATAGATATTCAGGACAGGTTTCAGAAGCAAAGGCGACGATGAGGAGAAAGAAAAACAATGAATAAAGTTCATGTTAGTCCATGTTTTATTCATGTTCCACACTAACTGGAGGAGATCAGCGGCGTCACTGGTCTTCGTGGGTGTGGAGGGCTTTTAGTAATGGATAAAAGGCTTTCTCCTTGGTTAACAGTCAAAGTCGAGTTTGACTCGAATCTATCCATCCATCCATCCATCCATCCATCTCCTGTCTGTCTGTCTGTCTGTCTATCTATCTATCTATCTATCTATCTATCTATCTATCTATCTATCTATCTATCTATCTATCTATCTATCTATCCATCTTCTGTCTGTCTATCTATCTATCTGAGGCAACACTGCCCCCTCTCGACATCTCTCTGAAGAACACAGCAGTCTCTGTACAAACAACACGGTGAAACGATATTTTGATGACAGTTTATTGTCAGTCAAAACAATAATCCTAAGTTGTAAGATATTTTCATTACAGAACACCTGCAATGTCTGACATTTTTCTTTTGACACTATGCGTACACTAAAAAAAAAAAAATGGTTCAGAAACAATTGGTAGAAATTGGTGGTCAATTTCACAATTAATTATGAAGAAGCGACAAGTAACATATTGAATTAAACGTACTTCTGAATGTACTGTAATAATCTTTGCTTTAACTTCGAAAAATCATTGTTTTTTTTCCAGTGTTGCATCCAAAATAGCTTTTGCAATTCAATCAAACCATAGTGAAAGTATTTATAACGCACCGCAATGTCCATGTAATTGTGAGATTGTGATCAAACTCGAGTGATTTCCAATTTTATATATTAAGACATGTATTATGGGTCCATAAAATGTACTGCATAATGACTCAAATAGATATATAATGCATTATCAAACTCTATATTTATTACCATTTGAGATCTTGTAGCGTAATCCAAACAGAATGGCATATTTTAATGCATCAAAGAAGTACAGCTGCTAGACAGAGACATAATATTAAAGGTACAGATGCGTCTGCGCTCCTTGACAATAAATATATCTGTCGCTCAATGACAAAAAGGTCTTGGGAACATTAAATATAGATTCACTCAACCTAATCCTTAAATCAAAGATAATCTGAATCAATCAAGATATCACAAACACACAAAAGAGAAGCTCATGCTAAGAGAAACATGTGATAGCGAGGGCAGATTTACACTGCTCCACATATACAGAACAAACTGAAGGCCGATAGAAACACATTATGAGGAGCAGAGGAACCTTGAGGCTCAGATAACATGTTGTTCCTGAAACAAACATGAGACGTGCACACGGTTTGATATTCCTCTTCGTCTCCACACTCACTCAATTAACTCTGAACCTCTTCACATATTTCACTGTCAGGTGTGCAGTCTGTGCTTTTGCATCTATTTAACCTTTATTTTGTGAGGATTGAATAATATTTGTTTTTATTCAGAAATAACAGACACATTGTAAAAATGTGCCTGTGGCAACATTTATGCAAAATTATATTATGTGGGGCTTCTTGCATATTTCTCAACACTGTGAAATGCAAGTTCAATTTTCTCTGAAACAGATGAGCATGAATCTAATAATATTTTATCAAATTAATTGTGGAGAAAATTAATCAGAAATTAAATGTCCGCTAAAATTTTAATGCATTATCACAATTTAAAATAACTTAGCAACTATATAGCTAGATATATGTTTTGATCGTAAGAATGACAAATATACGTCACTTTGTCCTTCCTTCAATAAAATTCGTATTTAAAAAAAAAGAAAAAAAAAAAGAATGACAAACTATATGCGTTACTCAACACTGTGTGAAACTCCTCATTTCAACACTCAATAGCAAACACTTTAACAAATAATAAAACATTCTGACAGACTCTGATTCAGAAGTGCCAGATTGCTCTAACAAAGTTGGAATTGCCTCATTTTTTAGAAATAGCCTTTGTGCACATCAGTCTTGTGCTCTCGCAGGTTCAGAAAACTCTCCTCTGTAAATTACACTGCACACACACACACACACAAACATTTGATTTGTTCTGTTCTGCAACAGTGCTGTAAATACATCTTAACCATTGATTCCTAAATTGCGTCCACTTTCAGAAGGCCAAATAAAGTGTTTTTGCTTTTGCATAGCATTTCCACCGAGTGACGCGAGTAAGTGAGGGAGAATTAATCGAGGCGTTTGTAATTTTGCGAGAGCACACTAAAGAAAAAGGAAAAGATGAGAAATGCATCATATGACCCCTTTAATAATCTGTGCCTGTACAGATTTGTGTGAAAAGTAGTGCTGTCAAACGATTTAAAATATTTAATCGCGATTAATCGCATTAATGTCATAGTTAACTCACAATTAATCGCACATTTTTATCTATTCTAAATGTCCCTTGATTTCTTTTTGTCCCATTCTTTTTTTCTCATTTTAATGCTCTTACCAACATGGAAAAGTGGATCGGCTTGCTTTGTGCAAATGTTTTTTGATTGAAAACACATTGGCATATACTGTAATGTTGAATTTCACACTAACATTCTCACTCGGAGCAAATAATCGCGTCAGAGAATTGGCATCAGCTGTGTGTGTGTGCTTGGCCATCCAGTGGTGTTTCAGACTGGACGTGCTGCGACAGATCACTTTGGTCTTGTCAATGGAACCATTTGTCAACTTTTTAAAAGTAAACTTTCCATTCAGAATCTTGTTGGCATTCATTTCGGCGTCTCGCGCTCACCATCCACTCAAAACGTAACGTAACGTAACGTTAGCCTGCTACTCTTTGGCCGGCTCGCGAGCCCAAACAAGTGTGTGTGGCGTGCCTGTTGTTTTGTGTCCGGTCCAGCTAGATCCGGTGTGGTGTTGTAGTTTTGCTAACGTTACTAGTTGTTGCAACAGCATGTGAAAAAAACCGACAAAGTTTGCTAGGCCAAAAAGAACGTTAATCTCGCGATAAAAAAATTGACGCCGTTAAAATGGGTTTGAGTTAACGCCGTTAATAACATGTTTAACTGACAACACTAGTGAAAAGGAATAAATGTTGTTGGCATTTTACTCCCACTAGTGTTCATTTCAGCTGGGAACTGTAATTAAATGTTATGGAGATTTGCAAAAATGTAGATATAAGCTCCAACAGATCCTACACTACAGTAATGACCAGTTGCTGTCCTTTAAAGCGGCTTTATTACATGTTCCCTTAGAGATGATTGACTTATCAAATGTAAGCTTTCATGGTCTCAAAGAGTTTACTGACAGTAAACCTTAATATATGCGTGTATATTGTTGGCATTCACAGTGTTGAAAGGTAATTTTGATTTTGGACAAATGATTCTTACGCCGGATTCATTGCAGCTTAGTCGAGCTCACTGTGAGAGTGTAATTGGGGGAAGCTAATTGAATTTAGGGAGCACTTTAGGACAAAGCCCAGGGGATATTACCATGGCAACCTCGCACAGAACTTCCTTTCTTCCACCTATAATGCGACTTTCCGGGTGTTAATAAGATCTCTATCCCAGGAGACACTGGTTGTATCTCTTTCTCTGCTTGTCTCTGTTTATCCTCGTGTCTTTTACACCAGCAGCAGGAGACTTCAGCATCAAAGCATAAAACACCTGGGTCATGGCCGAAGTGTTAACCTATGTGGAAACATCAAATGCGAGCTTTATATTCAATATGCATGGTATAGCATGTAGGGTTAAAGAGTTAGTTCACCCAAACAGGAAAATGATCCCATAATTTACTCACCCTCAAGCCAGGTGTATATGACTTTCTTCTTTCATCCGAACACAGAGTTATACATATATATATATATAAAAAAATCTTGACTCTTCCAAGCTTTATAATGGGAGTGAATAGGGTGAATATAATTGGGTTTTGAAACCCAAAATAGCAGATCCATCCATCATAACAGTAATCCATATGGCTCCAGGTGGTTAATAAAGGTATAATCCATATGTATAACTTCCATATTTATAAATATGAAAAAAAAAAACTTTATAAACTAGGCTACACTTTACAATAAGGTTTCATTTGTTAGCATTAGTTTACTACATTTGTTAACACGAACAATATTTCTACAGCAGTTATTAATTTCAACATTTAGTTATGTTTTTAAAATGAAATAAAAATATCGGTTAATTAATGCACTGTGAACTAAAATGAGCCAGCGATGAACAATTGTATTTTATTAACTAACATTAACAAAGGTTGATAAATGCAGTAATTATGTATAGTTAATTGTTCATATTAGTAATTGATGCATTAACAACTGAGACCTTATTGTTAAGGGTTGCCTTCTCCACATATCCCAATAGTAATGCTATTTTTTCCAAATCTATTTGCTACTATTTCTGTAGGTTAATCAACATTGAATTACTGCCCTATCTAATTGCAATATTAGGCCAAAAAAAGAAAAGGAAGAGGTGGAGCAATTTGCATGGAAATATCATTAGATTCACATGGCATGCACAGACCAGGAGCACGTATTAAGAAAGCAATTTCAATGTCATGTTGACGCTCAACTTACTTTTTTTTTGCCTTTATTGGTTAATTGTAATATTCATGTATTCTGTAGGTGATGCAAACCAATCTTACCAAACCAAAGCTCTCAGCAGAGACACATCTACTGTACGAGGCGTTTCTGAGGCAATACTCATTGGCTGAATATTTCATAGTGACATCCACATAATTAAGGTCAGCCATTTCTCCACTGTTCCTGACCACAAGCCACTATTTTTACCCTTTCTCCCTCCATTCCCATCTTTACATTAATACTGTGCCCATTTTCCCCCATTACAGTATTAGATCCATTTCATTATTAACAGTAAAGCCTCTACAGGTCACATAATGGACATTGTGGACATAAAGGAACAGTTGCTTCATTAAAACTTGTGAGTTCTCTCAAAATAATTCAGATTTCCTAAATACATTCTCTGGATTTTAAAATAAAAATGTATAGATTCATATATATATAGAATAAATTATACTACAGTTATGTTTGATGTTTAGACAAGTTTCATGTTAAGGAACAGCATTTGCTTCATGCTAAAAACAAGCAGCCGTTACTTTAATGTTATAGCTTATCTTAAAATACTAAATAATATCAAAGTCCATGTTGAAGCATTTACATTGAATAAGTGCACTGGAAAAATTTCGAGAATTTGACTGGATTTAACAGTATTCAGATAGAGGTGGATAAAATATCATTTTCTGTCATAAAACAAACTCAATTAAAAATATATATTGATACGTTCGAACCATATAGTGCAACATTTTCCCGTTAATCATCAAAATCCCAGTTTCTTTATTCTACAGGGGTCGGCAGCCTGTGGCACCAGTGTTGGCACCGGGGGAATAATAACTAGCACACATCTTCATACTGATCTTCATTCTGAGATTATAATAGTCACGCTGTCTGTTTTATGTAGGTTAGGTCTATATGTTCATATAGCACCAGCGAGTCTCTTCAATGGGTGGACTTTACACCATTTGACTTCTGTAACACAAAATGTATGAAGCCTCCTATGTTAAAATGCCTATGTGTTGCTATTAACCAAGGAGAATAACCAAGGAGAAACTTTAACAACTGGATTCATTAGTAAATAATTATGGGGGAGAAAAATCTATACACTAATTGCAAAGTTATTTTTCTTTCTTCACTCTGGGGTAAAAAGAAGTTCAAACACCTGACCAGCGGCTTACTGTTTGAAACATGATATGTGCTGCTCGCTTCACTCTTAATAACCCCGCAAACACACCACAGAAATGACAGCGAAGAGAAAAGAGCAGTTAAGAAAGCATCTGATCATAGAGATGTGGATGTGTTTACACCAGTTCTTGTGTGCCTCGTTCAAGTCAAGCCACGTTTAAAGTCGGAATTACCATACATACGAGATTACGACTTGTAAAAAGCGTTCACATCTTCGTTGAACTTGTGAGTACAGCTTGTAGACGCAGAACTCCGACTTGTACCACCTGACCACTGCAAATTCATTTTGCCATTGATAGTGTTACCATAAAAATGCATAATTCTGAGTCTGAGGATATCCATGAATAAAAAATAAACATTTCGATATATTTTCAAGAAGTTCTCACCATCTTCCTAAAACTCTGAGTATTTTGACAAAGTGTGAAAAT
This sequence comes from Leuciscus waleckii, assembly GCA_900092035.1. NCBI lineage: Eukaryota > Metazoa > Chordata > Actinopteri > Cypriniformes > Leuciscidae > Leuciscus > Leuciscus waleckii. The sequence continues at coordinate 36,450 of FLSR01001127.1, forward strand.
GAAAACTACAGTTAGAACTATAAATTCATCCAAGTTTATAGAATAGAACGATAAATGCATCTAAAAGTTTTAGAAAACATTGAAAAAAATGATAACGTACTATTTGTTTATGGGGATATCTGTAAAATGTAATGATGTCACTGAGAGCAAGCAAACTAGCTGAACACATGACAGGGAAGATGACACAAACAGAGGATGGAGAGGATGAGACAAATACAACTGTAGACATAGACACGCAGTCGACATTTATGTGGCTCAAATGAAACGGCAGACTGAAACACACTAGCTTATAGATAACCTCCAATCTTGATTTCATGAGGACTTCACAGTCCCGCAGAATGAATTAAACTTCAAAAATAAAGGGAATTTTTACATTAAATGTCACCCAAATACCAGTGGTGTTAAAAACAAATGCGGTTTGAGTAGAATGAAGATATTCAGTGTCTCAAAAAGCAGAGTTTGTTTCAAATGACAGTATGAAACACTATAAACTTCACTTATGAAGTAATGAAGCAGTAATAACGCTCAATATAACAAGTGTGGGCTCACACACGTTTACTTGGATATCTAAATTGGGACATTGCATTAACTTCTATTGTTTTTATATGCTGCTATAAATAATTTAGCACACACCCACACATTGCCAGAAAACTTTATGCAGTTTACAACAGTAAATCACTTTATATACTTTATTTTATACTTTTTCCAAATAAGGACCTTGCCTAAATGATGTTTTGGGGGATTCTGCCTGAGAAAAATCAGAATCCCCCAAAACATAATTTAGGCGATGATGTTGTGGCCTGTGTTGTTGCTTGTGAGCTCTGGGTCTTGAACACAACAAATGGCCTCTTCACTTGGTAGAAACTAAAGTTTATCTGAAGGTCATCTATAAGCTAGTGTGTTCCAATCTGCCGTTTCATTTGAGCCAAATAAATGTCAATTGTGTGTCTATGTCTACCGTTATTGCCTGTTGATTTGTCTCATCCTCTCTGTTTATGTCATCTTCCCTTCCGTGCGTTCAGCTCAGTTTGCTTTGTGCTCTCAGAGAACGTTTTTACATTTTACAGATATCCACATATACAAATAGAACATTTCGATTTTTTTTTCCCAATATGTTTTATAAAACTGTAGCTTCTAACGAGTGGAGGCCTTTATAGGCAGATGATGTCCACAAATTCCTCCCGGAAAGAATGGCAGCACGATCCACTCCCACAACGCCAGATTCAGCAATGAGATCATTACAAATCACACTGTACGTCATGGATCTAATAAACTTGGGTATGACATGTATGCAGACTGTATGATGATCACACCTGTTGAATCGTAGGCTACGGCTCAAGTTAGTATAGAAGAATAAAACTTCATCAGCATGCACTAGTGGTGAACAAATAGAGCAAGATGAATCGCACTTTGGCAAGTGTAGTTTTGTGTGGGGAAGCGAAAGAGGAGAATATGGACGTGATCATGGCTAGAGAAAATATTGCATTTTTATTGGCTAGTCAATAGACGCAAACACTGTCAGATGATCATGCTAAATTTCTGATCTTTGGTCTGAAGACCGGGACCACGGCCGTCTTTGAACCTCTCTCACTGGATGAGGTAGAACCACCGTTTAGGAGCCACGACCACAGAAATCACCACGATTACTCATTCTTCATCTGGGACAGCACAAAATCGTACAATGTGCACTGGGCCTAATTTCACAGTGAGCTAGGGTGCATCCGAAAATGCCATACTTCCTAACTATGCAGTACGTGAAAAACAGTGTGTACTGTGCAGTGCATTTTATGTGATTCTGCAACAATTAAACAAATGTTTGTTTATTTGTTTACTTACTTAATGAAACATGTACTTGTCTTCTCAAGGGCCCAGAAGACAACTTCCATACGAAGCATGCCCATAGTTCTTGTCTGGGCTTGTTTATGTACAGTAGTACTTTTTTAGTACTTCAAACTGATGATGCTTGCGTCCTCTCTGCTGGCTCCATCCACTCCTGCTCCACTGGTGCCACTCAGCTCCTCGGCTCTGGCAGCTCCATCCAACTCTCTGGCTCCACCTCGGGCATCCCAATCCCTCCGGATCCTCCAGCTTCCCCTTGGGCCTCCAGGGCCATAACTCCTCTTCTGCCTTTCGCCTCTGCCCAGGTTCTGCGCTCCCTCGCTCCACCGTTGTCTCTATCGTTCTGGCTCCACCTTGGTCAGCCGTCGCTCTGCCTACACAACGGACTTCAGGGCCTTTAGCTGTGCCTCGTCGGGCTCCTCCCTCCCCCGGCTCCACTTTGGTCCTCCCTCCCTCTGGCGTTGCTCTAAGTCTGCCAGGCCCCCGTCTCCACCTTGTTCTATTGAGCCAGCAGGTCCGCCTAGATCTTTCAGGTCTGCGGTGTTATCTCCACCTTGGTCTCCACCTCCCCCAGCTCTGCCTCTGTCAGTCGATCCCCAGGTTTCCCAGGTTTATATATATATATATATCAGTGTCACATGTGTATCTTTATGTTTGCCATGTGTATATATAGCCGTTTCAGTTCAGTTCTATGTCGGTTCTTGTTTGTGGATTATGTTGGTTTGTGATTATTCTATGTTTCCCCATTGATCCCCTGTGAGTTATGGACTTATGTTTTTTGTTGGATACTCCTGCGTCCAGTTTGTGCGTGCTTCAAGGCAACCGTGACAATGAGATGCCATCATCCACTAAAACAATGTAAGAAACAGAGGAAAGACATCATCAATTAGTATGAGAAATATAATGACAACAGATACAAACTCTATATGTTTTTCCAGACATCTGCTGCAACAGTATTTCACTTGACCAGATCTAAATTGTGTTGAAGCTGTTGTATGATGAGCAGCAGTAATACACTTTTGTCCACTTCTTGCCTAAAGACTATATCATACAACACTTATGTCACTAATAATTGGATTTAACATAGACCAGCTCAAAAGCTCAGATTCACGGTCATTTGAGGCATGCATTCTCATTATTTCAGGATGACCTCCCTGGGTTTCAAGCTGAGAGAGAGAGAGAAAGAAAAAAACTTTTCTGTTGAACAAACCAGAGCTAATTATCATGGAAAATAAGCAACCAGATGTTCAGTGTCAACATGTCAACACATGGCACCAGTAGAGAAGAGCATCTGTGCTTACCGATAACTTTTGAACGCGCTGTGCTTTTATCATCATTAAATATTCATTAAGAGCATTCATATAAAAAAAAGTGTGTTCCCTTTCAAAAGCTACACTCAATACTGCACGAACAGAGCTATGGGGAAAACATCTTCGTTTGACCGGTTGTGAACGTGTTTCAAACACGCCAAAGGTTTAAATAACCTCTGATGATGACGTCATCGGAATGCGGACGTCAGAGTCTATAAATAGACGTGTGACAGGTGCGCTCATCAGGCTATACTGTCTTCAGAACTGCATTGTGTGCTATTCAAACCTCTTCTCAAACTATCCCTTTTGCTATGAGTTAGTTTTGGAATGAAGCCATTCTCTCTCTCTCTGTCTCTACAACAAAAAGAAAAGAGTTGAAAAAAAGAGAATAATGTCGAGAGAATGGCGAGTGCAAGCACTGTGTAACGATGCATGCAGGGAAGCTGAAGACAGAAGACTCAGGTTCACACAAAACACAAATAAGTTTAATTCTTAAAAAAAAAAAAAAGCAAGCAAACAGGCAGTGCAAACACATCTCGACATAACAGAGACTGGACAAAGAGTGAAGGCAAGGGTGCTCTTAAAGGGATGGTTCGGAGTAAAATCAACTTAGGGTCCTTTACACCATGACCTCGAGCCAAACACCCCCCCAGAAGCCTTTTTTCCCTTGGTCGAACTTTATTAAAGTTAGAGCTTATTTAGATATATCAGCCGGATGGCTTAGTGCAGGCGCTAATGGATCCAAGGTTGTATCTGGTAAATTACCCCACTAATAATGCCCAGAATGGTACCAAACTTCTACAGTAGTACAAATAGGTTCTGTACTCATAAAACGAGGCATTGGAAAGTTTGTAAGTACATCCGGAGTTTATTTAAATAGCACTTGCCTGATGGCTAATGCTACCGCTAACCCACACGCCGACGTCACTTCAGTGGTTTGGGAAAAGCCTGTAAAAGTCCTGGCAGAAAGCGATGCATTTATTTATAATTTTTTTATTTAAAAATAGTTAACTTAGTGTTAACTAATAAGTGTTGCAAACTGGTACTACCAAAAAATATTAGTGCATGCTGGAACTGGGCGTCGTTACACTACATCCTTATGCATCACTTTCTGCCAGGACTTTTACAGGCTTTTCCCAAATCACTGAAGTGACGTCGACGTCCGGGTTAGCGGTAGCATAAACCAGAGAACTATGTATTTAGGGGTTGTATGGGTCTCAGTCACCATGTTGGCACAACTGTCTCCTGTACATGTCGAGTCCATTTTAAACACCCTGAGCGATATTAGGCTAGGTCAGGAAATTACTTTCCATCACTTTCAAAGAGTTCTAGGTCTTATGGCTGCTGTGTCCACAGTGATTCCTGCACATGAGACCATTTCAGCCATGGCTCAGAGCCAGGGGATTTCGTCCAATGGCTAATCCCCAGAGACAAATAAGGGTTAGGGCGCACGGCGAGTGCTTAACGCCCTTTCTAAAACCCATGTTTGTGGTAAGGGTTACGTGCTGAGGGCTTCGTACCCTTTCTATGTGGCTTAGACTCCAGTTCCCCACCTTGGGTCCCACTCGAGGTGCGTGTTGTCGTGGCAGGATGATAATAACAGATGCTTCCCTGACGGGCTGGGGAGCGGTCTTAGATGGCCGTCCAGTCCAATGGGTCTGGAGAGGCAGTCATCTCGATTGGTATATCAGTTGCCTCGAATTGATGGCTGTATTTCTGGCCCCGAGATACTTTCTCCGGCTGTTAAGAGGCTACTATGTCCTGGTGCGGGTAGACAATACTGTGGCAGTCACTTATATAAATTGTCAGGGCGGACTGCGTTCACGTTGTTTGAACAAACAGGGTCAGCAAGATCTGTTTTGGGATCAGGACAAGTTCCTGTTCCTCAGGGTGATTCACATTGCTGGAGGCATGAATGTGGTAGCAGATTTATTGTCCAGACGGGAGGCCACACACAGGGATTGGAAGCTCCATCCCGATGTGGTTAGCCAGATCTGGGAAAGATTTTACGAAGCATAGGTGGACCTCTTCGCTTCACAAGAAACAGCACAATGTCCCCTTTACTTGTCATTGACTCTCCAACCCCCCTGATCTGGACGCCATTGCCCATGCATGGCCCAAGATGCAGTCAGTGCTGTGATTTCACAAAGTTTCAAAAAAAAATTCTGAAAACCTATTGTCTAAGCAATTGAGAAAAACTACTAAATGCTGTAAAAACATACATAGAAATTACATTATGCTTCAGCAATGTTATAAAAAGTGATATTGTGATTTAGCCCGCTTGTACTGGCATGTGTATTGACGTAGTACCGTGTCTTGTACCAGATCAGATTTCAGATCAGTCTGAGTTGAAGATCAAAATTAAATATTGTTCCAGTGGATTGTGGGAGTAATAGGTAAATCCAATCGGCCTGTGAGCTTATCTGGCCGTGCAGCCGATTGCTATCCAGCCGAGTGTGTCCAGCTCTCTTGCTCTCAATAGGACATTAAGTGATGTGTACACTGACAGAGCAATTTCCCTTCTCATCTGCTGCAACCCCTTTCAGACAGATTTTGCTTAGCAGGGCGATCCTGAAGGGATGAAGTTGCCCAAATCATTTGATCCACTCAGATATGAATAATAAAGTCTCTAAATGTCTTGTGTTCAGTTTCACTAAAATCATGTTAATGGGTTAGTTCACCCAAAAATGAAAATTATCCCATAATTTACTCACCCTCAAGTCCTCCTAGGTGTGTATTACATTGTTCTTCAGCCGAACGCAATCAGACTTTTATTAAAAAATGTCCTGGCTCTTCCAAGCTTGATCTTGGGAATGAATAGTAACTGAGATTTTGAAGCCCAAAATAGTGCATCCATCCATCATAAAAGTAATCCCTACGGCTCCAGTGGGTTAATAAAGGTCTTCTGAAGCAAAGCGATGCGTTTTTGTAATGACGTAGAATGTAGGAGTACTGAATGCTTAGGTAAGAGTAGACGCCTCTCGCACACTCTAAAAACTATTACTGGGATAAACTTAATTTTATTGGTGAAACATTTTTACACTTAAAAATATTGAGTACATTTTAAAGCTGTGAAATCTATGAAATGTACTGTATGATTGAGTAAATTCAGTAAAAAAAATAAGTAAATCTGAGTAACTGCATCTGGTACATTAACAAATAAAAATGAGTAGAAATAATTTAACATTTAAACATTTAAAAAACAATATTTATGAGTAGTTTCAATCACGCGAAAAGACAGGCGCGACTCTCGTTTAGGTGTCTAATTACGCCTCTGTATGTTGTTTTGCATGAAATAAAATGATTTAAAGCACAGTAATGATTTTATAGATGAAAATAAAATATACACAAACCTGAATTTCACAGAGGAAATGCACCAAATCTGCGACGCTGAGAAGAGGACTGTTGTTCTGGAGACTGAAGAGTTCAAACAGCCCGCGCTCACTCAACCGTCGAGTTGTCGTCACGTCAGAGGGCGGGGGAGGGGTGCATTGTTTTAATTGAGTAAACTTACTCAATTTCTTAAGAGTGTTAAATATATCAATAATATTGATTTGAATTAAGTAATATTTTAGTTTCTTGAAACAGATCAGTTTAATTCAAATTCTCAAATATTTTATAAAATTTTTTACAAATATATTAAGTATATTATAAAGAAATAATTGGTTTGTAAAATACAAAATCATTTTATTGAAAAAAACTTGAATATATCTGTAAATTTTAGATAAAATTAACTGTTAGATTTTTACTCAATTATTTTGGTATGTTTAACTCAAACAATCGAGTAAACAATATTCAGATATTTTATTAAGTTAATAAAGTTAAAAATTTCTGTAATATTTACTAAGCCACAGAATTATTTTTTACAGTGCAGTTCAAACAAATAGAGCTGGGCAACAAACTCAAGCTCCAGCGACATTTCTCTTTAAATAAACTCGTTTTAGACCTCTAATTTGTGACTGGTGTTGTGTTTTACTCTAACCTCTGTGCTTCCGCGTTCGTCAACACGTCATGAGTCACTCTTCTGCCAGAACTCGACCTACGTACGGCTGTAACCCAAAGCCAGTGATTATAGTTTATAAAGTTATCAACCAGGCCCCGCCCATTTATTTTGTGTATGCATTGGGCTGGAATGATTAAAATAATGGATTTTGTGATGTGTTTGTTCCCGGAAGAAAACTCAAGAAACAGTTCAGAAAAAGTGGACACTGATATAGGAAATAACTATATAGGTTTTCTTAAATGTTATATTTAATAATGCAAATGAGGCATTATCTACTTAAATGTGGACTAATTCGCATACATTTCCAAATCTGTCCATTGGATAAAGCCAGGTTCAAAATGATTGTTTCATTATGTTGACATATTAGAGTTAAACGTTTTTACAGAGGGGATTTAGGATTTAAAATCAGAAAATAGGCATAAAATGTCATATAATTCAGACAAATTATACATGATTGTTAATGATTATGATGCATGATTGTTAGTTTGGTATGCAAGTGCTGCTAAAGTGGAGATTTCTGACTTAGTGCTGGAGAAAAAAAACTCACAGCCTTTACAGATTTGAATAGTAATTGAAATCTACAGACACAAACAGATGCGCAGAGAATAAACTGTTGAGTGTCATTTTAGATGATTCTCTCCACTAGTCTGAAATAAAGGCTGACAATATCCCCAAGCTGACCAGTGCATGAAAACACAAAAGTTTCGCCCGTAGTGTCTTTCCTTACGGCGAGACACTACAGGTGAATAGGGTAAAACATTTAATTTAAATAATAGATATCACCATGAAACTTCCTCAGTTGATTACTTACACAAGAATATTTGTAAAAATGTATTACAAGTTTTAGAAATTTGTATGTTTAAATATGCAAATTATGCATTATCTCATTAAATATGCAGGATTTTGCATATATTTTCAGTAGATAAATCTGAACATATGATAAAGCCAGGTGCACATTTTTTTTTTTTTTTTTTTTACCCAAAAATTTAATAATAATTTTTTTATTACACACAAATTTCAGAATATATGCTTTCATTATCAAAATATACTGTCCATAGCCTTAAAAAATCGATTTTCGCCATATTTTTTTTATTAAAATGTCACATAAATCAGGCCAGGAATGATGTATTAACAAATCCCTCTGAAAATATCTTCAGAATACTGCTAAGTGTATAACTGGAGAGTTTGCTGCACACAGGTGCTACATAGGCTGAGATGTTTGTACTGGAGAATGACAAAAAAGTCATTTTGAAAAAAGGGCAGTTAAAGATTTAAAAAGCTCTAAATGAGATTTCATTGTAGCTTTAAATCCCCTTTTGGACATTCACGATTGGTTACTGATAGAAAGGAAATGCCCATATTTGGGTTATATAGTTGTGCAGGAGACTCAGAGCTTTAATAAGAGGGACAGTAACCATGTGCTACAGTATGAGAGAAGCTCCGAAGCCCACAGTGTCTAAACACTCCTGTAGAGATCCAGTGTCCATGGTAGCGACACAGTCAGATAAACAATTTAAAAGATAACCTTGAAGATAATACAGATGCTCTAGCAGATTGAAACTATCCCTGCCACCAGAAATGAGTGAAACTTCAAAGCACTTACAACGTAAAATCAATATAAATGCAAAATAAAGATGAATAGGATATAGACAAACGTGTTGTGGTTCAAGTAAAAAAAAAAAAAAAAAGGCTCAACCTGTAAAGCACATCAGTGCAATGTGTTGTTTATTTGCAATGCATCGGGGAAAGGGGAGGTATTATTTATAATAATAAAATAATAATAAATAAATAAATAAATAAACTTGACAAAGTACTCAAACCACAAAAAAAGGAAAACATGCATAAAACAAAAAGTATACAAAAATAAGTTAAGAAAAACTTTCCACAAATAAATAGCACCTACAATGCAGTTGTTCTGAGTTTTGCTTATGGCACTACAGTAGCTCGCGCTCGTTCTCAGTCAGAAGAGCCTGAGTCTCTGTTGGGGCTCAGAACAGAAGCAAGCCCTTCTCCTGCTTGGAGCAAACTTAACAGGTACGTATATTTTCCATGAAATGATACACATATCCACACATGCATATCTATATTCTAATTTTAAATAATTTCCACATCCATAATAAATAAACAGCTCTTGTTCTTATGATGAGGATTGCCAGCACAAACACATTTTCCCCCCTCATATAAAACACCATAGTGGACGTTATCGAGTGCACTCGTTCAATCCCACATTGCACTGCAATAACGAGTGTACAGCCGATAAACACTCACTGGCTGTCCGAATTCGCTCACTCGTTTTCGTTCACTCTTCCAAGTGAACTGTATTAATCGACTAATGTAGGGAATAGTGATTGAGGGTTTAGGGGGCGATTTCGGATTCAGCCCT
>FLSR01001127.1:52144-62369 GCA_900092035.1 Leuciscus waleckii
CAACAGGTCAGCTCTTCAACAGGTCAGCTCTTCAACAGGTCAGCTCTTCAACAGGTCAGCTCTTCAGTGGAGCAATGGATGCCAACATTGGATTTAATTTTTTACTGTTACTGTATACAGTAAATTCTTCTGTTGTTTTGTATGTAGACCACTGTATGTCCAACTTTGTGTTGGTTGGGATGTACATTGTTTTTGTGGGAAAAATAAAATATTTGTTACCGTGTATTTGTGTCTTCTGAGTATAAAAACAATATTCTCAAATATTTTACAACACACTTATGTATGTACTGTCTGTAGTAAGTGTAACACTGAACAAAAAAAAGGCCTAAGTCATTATAATGAATGGAGAAGAAGTGTTTTCCATTCATCATAGTGTTTTACATTGAGCACATCAGTGTTCAACTGGTTCTTATAAATGTCTATTCATTTGATGGTTTGTGTGTCATTTGAAAACAAAATACCATTTTGAGACGAAATAACATTGTTTTGAATGTAAAGTTTCATTTTGCAGGAGAATTGAGAGGTTTTGCCCATTGTGTGTGTGTTTTTTGATTTGTGTTTAGAGTTATGAGAGTGTGAGGCATGCTTTCAGAAAATATGTGAACAATCGAGAAAAACTATAATATGTCTGCTGTGCATATGTTGATGACTGACTTGTTTGGTAAAAAAAAAAAAAAAAAAAAAAAAAATTTTTTCCCAAGATTGGGGTTTGTATTGTTTCACCAGCATGTGTGTGTGTATCTGCAAATATGTCTGTGCATGTGAACAATCTGAAGTATTTTCTACAATTTGAACTATTTTAGTATTATGGCAAAGCATACTAAAGATGAGAGTGCTCTTCATTAACAGTGTGTAGTTGCTTAGACACAAATCTGCTAATATGAATGAAGTGCCATCTCGTGCAAATATTTGATTTTGATAATGCTATATGTACTGTAGTTGTGGTTGCAGTGCTTCATTTTGCAGGATATATTCTGTATTTTGCATGTGTGGTTTTGTGAATTGTGTTAAAGTATTTAGATAAAACCAGCCTATTTTGCAAAATTGTGTGTTAGCAAGTGGATAAAACGTCTCGGTTACTGATGTAACCCTCGTTCCCTGAAGGTAACGTCGACGTGACGACGTAATTGGGATCACTTCAGGGAGCCCTATCAACTTCGAGTGTCTACAGAACGAGCCAATGAAAGTTGGCGTGCGTGAATCGCGTCACGCGCCCCCGCCCCGCCGCGCGGGTATAAACAGGAAGCGGGCGCACGCACACATTGTCTTTCACTTCGGAGCCGAGTTTCTGTGAGACTTTTTTGTCTATGAGAATCAGCCTTGAAGACTTCAAAGAGGATCGTCTCTCTCTGTTCCTGTGTTGGTGTGACGGCGCGATCAGCGGTGGCCGCGAGCATTGCAGCTCTCAACTGCTGTTTTCACAGCACTGTGTTTGTGTCTGTGTGTGTGTGTGTCGGTTCGGTGGGCGTTTCCCCTGTGTGTGCATTCACACTGCGGCTACCCCTGGGTGCCTCAACACAAAAAGAGAGTTCTAAATCCTTTTTTATTTTTTACTAAAAGAGCAACACAAGCGTGACCCTGCGTCTTTTTCAAGATGTCATTCCGCTTGTGCGTTTCTGGATGCCGTCGTTCCCTGGCGCCAGCCCTCAGATCAGCTCTTCGTCTGTTACGGAGGCCAGCAGAAGGGGAAGGCTGTCTCCAAGCAGAGGATGGCCCACTGGATTGTGGATGCCATCGCCTTGGCTTACGAAGCCCAAGGCGTGCCCTGCCCGCCCGGGTTGAAAGCCCACTCCACTCGGGGTGTCGCTTCTTCCTGGGCGCTGGCACACGGCGCCTCGCTGACAGACATCTGTAGAGCTGCGGGCTGGGCGACACCTAACACGTTCGCTAGGTTTTATAGCTTACGTGTTGAGCCGGTTTCTTCCTGTGTGCTCGCTTCTACTAGCCGGTAACACCGAAGTTCCCGCTCTAGTGTCGGCTTGCTGCGCCACTCCCTTCCTAGGAACGGATACGTGCGCTTTTTACTCCAGTCAAGTTCCCCTTTGGCGAACCCTGTGAGTTCCTCCGCACCCCTTCGCCAGTCGGACGTTGCGTAGCGTCCGACGCCAGGCCTAGTGCTCGTATGCTTGTGTAACTTGTGCTAGGCTGGGTTCCATATGTGGTGATCCCTGCGGCGATCCCATATGTGTATTCTTCCACGACCAGCTCCCTGCGGTGAGCCCGTGTCTTCCCTTGGCAGAGTCTGCTCTGCCGTCACTGTCCGGTGTGTCTCCCCCTTGGGTGGAGCCACCCCAGTGACATTCCATATGTCGCACTGCCCCTTCGGCCAGTCCATATGTGTATTCTCCACATGTTACCTCCCTTCGGGCAGGATGTGGCTCCGCAGCGTTCTTTCCCCTGGAGAGGTACGCTTTCCCAGTGTTATCCAAGAGTTCCGCTGTGTGGGGTATAATGGAACAGCAGTTGAACTCCCTCTACGCAGGTCTTCCGCCCCAGCAGTTGGGGGTCTGAGAGTCTTGCGTAGGGCGCTGGATGTGGCAGCAACCGTGGCGTTTTCCATGGGATCCCAATTACGTCGTCACGTCGACGTTACGTCGAACGTGAGCGACTGAAAGGGAACGTCTCGGTTACTGATGTAACCCTCGTTCCCTGAAGGAGGGAACGGGAGACGTAACGTCCCGTCGCCACCGTTGCTGACCATCGCTGCATGGCCGTCACAAATCTCGGCTCCTCAGCGAAAAACAATGTGTGCGTGCGCCCGCTTCCTGTTTATACCCGCGCGGCGGGGCGGGGGCGCGTGACGCGATTCACGCACGCCAACTTTCATTGGCTCGTTCTGTAGACACTCGAAGTTGATAGGGCTCCCTGAAGTGATCCCAATTACGTTGTCACGTCGACGTTACGTCGAACGTGAGCGACTGAAAGGGAACTGCAACGCTCCGTGTCAGAGCACAAACCAAGCCATGAAGTGCAAGGATTTGTCCAACAAAATGTGGAAAAAGTGAAGAGCTGTGAATACTGTACATATCTTTCACATAATAATATAATAAAATGAACAGCCTTCCTGTTGTTTGTGTAAATGAGTTATAATAATCTGACATTTATTGGATCTCAAACAATTAATTAGCAGACGTTATTACTCCACCGCCTGCTTGTAAACACTTTAACTATATTGTTAGTCCAACGTAGTTCAAGTGATAGATGTGTGACAAAGTTACTTGAGTAATGACACTGCCGTACATGAACAAAACATCTCAGCAGTGAGAGAGAAACCACACGAGAGACTGTATCGTGATAGCCAGTCACACATGCAGTCGTTTCAGATTCTCCAAGGTATTTCTCCGAGTCCGGCTCTGGATGAACACGCTTGTCGTTGTGTTTCTGATTTCACCTGCGCTCTCGACACTCTGATCTTCAGCCCCGCAGAAGTCATTTGTAAACACTTTAATGGCCATTTTATTGGCCTTCTTTTCTTTTGCGTAATTGGGTGGCATTTTAGAAGGAAACAAAAGAGAGATGTGCTGAATTCTAAACATGGATATTTATGTGTGAGCTCAACAAACAGGGACAACAAATAAAAGTTGCCATTCAGTCTAAAAGAAAGGAATAAATCGTGTCTAGACTGTGTTAGTGCACTATTGTTTATGCGTTAAACGGTCATTATTACTGAACTGAAAAGCATTGTGCATAAAAATATGTTTATTTAATAGATGAAACTCTAATGTGAATCTTATATTTTAATAATGCTCTAATGGTCAGTCTTCTAGAGAGCTTTTGAACTCAACAAAAAACTGAGTTATTTTCAGTTTAATGGAGTCGTCTGCATTTGCTCTAAAGCTCTCCAACTCACTGGATCGAAATATGACATGACATTTGCCACTGGAATAAAACTGACCCGGACATATTTAATTTGGACACTTAAAGATTTTTTATGTAACTTTTTTTTTTTTTTCAAAATGAACAGTATGTACATGCAATCCTTCTAACACAAAATGAACAGTATGTACATGCAATCCTTCTAACAAAAGGTGTGTTTGTCTGATTCACTGGTTTAGACATGTCTGGATGGTTTTGGTGGGATATTACGTCATGGTTCAATCGCCCGTGTGTCTCATCATATCAGTAAATACAGTAAAGTTGCGGAAACACTTTATTTTACAGTGTCCTTGTTACATGTGTTACATGTACTTACCATAGTAATAACAGTAAATGATGCATAATTATATGCAACTAACCCTCAACCAAACCCTAATCCTACCCTAACCCTATAGTAAGTACATGCACTTAATTAATATTACTCAGTTCTTAAATATATAATTACACTGTAACAGTGACACTTTATTTTAAGGTGTCTTTGCTACACTGTAATTATGCATTTTTAAGGTTGGATGGGGTTGTTGAAATATTTTTGCCCCCTTATTTGAATTTTTAGGGGCATTTTAATAAAAAAAATTATACTTTATGCCAAATACCTATAAATGTAATCAATTTGTTCGCAAATCCTCAAACTTACTAATTACATTGTGAATGTATAACCTATAAACTTAATTCAGCATACAATTAATTTACAAAACACAGTGACCAAAGAAGCTGTTAAAAGAAACATTGAAAAACAATAATAAATAAATAAATAAATAAATAAGTAAGTATGTAAGTAAGTAAGTATGTAAGTAAGTAAATAAATACATAAATAAATAAATACACAAGTAAGTAAGTAAGTAGGTATGTACGTAAGTAAGTAAGTAAGTAAATAAACAAACAAACAAACAAACAAACAAACAAATCAATCAATCAATCAATCAATCAATCAATCAATCAAGTTAAAACAAAAATATAAATTCTGGCTGGCCACATCATAGGTCGTCACAGGGCAGATTTTTGGGCGAAGTGAAGAACTGGACGAAAGCTCTGTGAAAGCAAGTGTTATGTATTGTACATTATGTTTATTTAACTTGATAAGAATTAAAACGAAATGAAGGATGTATGCACACATAGGGGCTGTTGTTGTAAACATTGCAGTGATGAATGATGATTTCATGAGTATTTCATAAACACTAGTGCAGTATTCTCTCAACGCTTGTCTTCTAGAGATAAAGTTAAACTCCGCCTGAAGAGAAAGAGCTCAGAGCATGAGTGAGATTGTGGATATTTTTATCCATGTGTAAACTCTTCTTAATTGCCGTTATAAATGTGTGTGTGAAAAACACACACGTCTGTCAGATGCACTGCAGCATTTTGATACTTTACAACATATTGAGAGTTTCTGACAACAGAAGGACAGTAAGAGAAACGGCATGCTGGGTTACAGAGTTTATTTCTACACGCATCCAAGAGTTTCATCAGTTCTTCATTTATCAAATGCAATCAAGGTCTGTGGCAGAGAGTGTGTGATATATGCATATATCCATCATTGTAAATATGCATTGTCAAAGAGAGAAGATTGACTTCCCACCAGCCACGATATAAACGTTGGCTTCAATAAATGTAAAAAAAGGACACATAAAAGGATGGAATAAGTGAGGCAGTGACATAACAAAAGGCCAATTTGTTTTATAAATGACAAGCATATAAAGTGTCATGGCTGTGTGTAATGGGTCAAGGTTTTCTGCTCCTCTCTACGATAAAAGTTCATTTGTTATTTTATGGCGGTATAACTCAGCACAATGAAGCCTTTCTCGCATCAGGAGGACGTGTGTGTGTCAGACTCACAGCGTCAGGAGGACGTGTGTGTGTCAGGAGGACGTGTGTGTGTGTGTCAGACTCACAGCGTCAGGAGAACATGCTTCAGTTTTACTGTCTCTTCTTCTTCACAAGAACTGATCAAATATGTGTGTGTGTGTGAGAGAGAGAGAGAGAGAGAGAGAGAGAGAGAGAGAGAGAGAGAGAGAGAAAGTGTTTGGGAATAAAGTTAATCTGACTGATCAATCATAGCAAATCATATACGCTTATGTTTCTTTAATTCAAGCTGCACATTTAATAAAGGAATGAATCCCTCCTCTGTGAACTCAAAGCTCTCGAGCTGATGTTGAGGACTGAGAGGAATCCGGGGTCCGGTGATCAGATGACGGTCTTCAGGAAGAGAAACACTCTGCTCGGGTTCGCCTCCATTACAGGACATTAATTCTCTATTCACTCTTTGTAATAAATATTATGAACCCAGTAATGGACTGTGTTGCTCTTTATGACGGACGGCTTTGGCCAGGTTTCTCCTCATGATTTCTGGCTTTCCCAGGAACTGCTTTTAGAAGAAAGCGTCTGAATCATCGGCTAAGTGCAATCCTTCACAACCCAGACGGCTCTCACAATGAAGTGGCCCTGATGTACGGTGTCCCGCACGGATGCCTGGAGAATATTAGGAAAAGCTTGCAGAATTTCTTTATTATTAAAACAGAAATTTTTTATTGTTATCGTTCTCTTATTCTCCAGCTCTTCTATCGCACGCGTAGTGTTTCGTATCTCGGCGGCAGACGGTATTGTTCAGGGAAAACATCTTCAAGCACAAACACACACACACACACACACACACACACACACACACATACACACACAGTCTTCTGTCGGGAATGCAATAGGATAGAGTGAAAAATAATTTAAAAGGACAATCTGGCAAAAATATGAACTGGGAAAGCTTGTAAATCTCGGCAGATTTCTCCCGCGGTTTAAATGAGTTTTTCAACAAGGACTGGAATAATGAGGCCTGATGATGTATTACATGTGCATAAACTATCGGTCAAAACACGCGAGTCAGGAAGATCTTTATTTTATTTTAATGCTTTTATTCAGCAAGGAGGAATTACATTGATCAACAGTGACAGTGAAGACATTTATTTAAAAATACTCTTGTATGTTAAACATTCTATTATATTAATTCTATCACCAAATGTGACCCTGGATCACAAACAGTCACGAGTCGCACGGGTATATTTCACAAACAGGGCTTAGATTAAGCCAGGATTAGCTCTTAGTTAAAATATATTTAAATAGCTTTTAGTGTTAGTAATTTAGATTTTTGTCATGTTTAGCAGTTTTTCTTTTTTTTTCAAAAATATGTATATTTATATATTTTTTTATTTTTATTTTTATTTTATAATGAAAATAAGATTTTTTCCTTGGCAACAGCTGAAAGTGGTTAACATAATTGTAGTATTAGTTAACTACAACAACCAGGAAGATTCAGTGACTGCATTACAATAATTAGCATCACGCACTTGAGAAAGATCATATAAATAATCATAAAAACAATATTGTGTTGTTTTTGCAGGAAATCTTTCTTAGACTTGTTCATTGTATCATACTGTATCTCTTCATGAATTGTGACCCTGGATCACGTCCAGAGTCACGAGTCGCACGGGTATATTTGTGCCAATAGCCACTATGGTCAAAATTATTGATTTTTTCTTTTATGCCAAAAATCATTAGGATATTAAGTAAAGATCATGATCCATGAAGATATTTTGTAAATGTCCTACTGTAAATATATAAAACATGTATTTGTGTGAGTGAATGCTGCACAATCACCAACATAAATGAACAACTTTAAAGGAGTTTTTCTCAATGTTTCGATTTTTTTGCACCCTCAGATTCCAGATGTTCAATAGTTGTATCTCGACCAAATATTGTCCTATCCTAACAAACCACACATCAATGAAAAGCTTATTTATTCAACTTTCAGATGATGTATACATCTCAATTTTGAAAAATTGACCCATGTGACTGGTTTTGTGGTCCAGGGTCACAATTTTGGATGAATTTAGTGAGTTGTTGTGCATTCTGGAATGGTCTAATCCACAAAGGATACATGCAACAAAATGTGGCGTAATTACATTTTCTTTCGGCCCTCCTGTACTGAATCATTATCAGGTTACAAAATACTCACACAACAGTAGGCTACCATATTTCACTACTGTATTATGACACACAGCTATAATAAATACTGTACTTACATTTAAAACTAAAATTGATTGCATTAACAATAACTTTTGCTTAGAAAAAAATATGCAC
Source organism: Leuciscus waleckii (assembly GCA_900092035.1). NCBI lineage: Eukaryota > Metazoa > Chordata > Actinopteri > Cypriniformes > Leuciscidae > Leuciscus > Leuciscus waleckii. The sequence goes on from FLSR01001127.1 coordinate 60,146, forward strand.
TTTTAGATGGTTATCATGCTGCTCACAGACAAATAACTTAGACTATAATTTGCACCAAACTGGTCTGACTCCAAGTTGATTAGGTTGGTGTGATTAGGTGATACTGTACACAGGGTCAAGAAGAGACGCTTGTATGAAATTTAACATAATCAACGGTATAATTTGGTTAGTAGTGAGATATGGCATGTTTAAGTAAAGGATCTCGATCTCTAATGAAATAAATAAAAATGTAAAAAATAAATGAAAAGTGTTGTTTGTTTGTGAAAATGTTAACTTTTTTAAATTTCAAAATATATTTCAAATGAAACAATTTGCAAAAGTTAAAACATATATGAACATATGTGTTGTTAGTAAATATATTGACATATAAATATATTCATACTGCATATTTAACTAAAATATATTTATTGGGCCAATTTCAAATATTTGCATATATTCCAAAAATATGTTTCAAAATATATTCTGAAAATATATTTCAAATATATTTCTTTTGTGTATGGGATGTGACTGGTTTTGTGGTCCAGGGTCACACATCAGCATTCTTTCATCTACGTCGCATCGCCCGGCTCCGTCCCTTCATCAGTATTAAAGACACTGAGACTGTCATCCATGCATCTGTCACATCACGTCTTGATTACTGTAATGCTCTTCTCATTGGTTTATCTGCCAGCTCCATTTCCAGATTGCAATACATTCAAACCTCTGCTGCTAGATTACTGGCCCACAGCGAGCGTTCTGCCCATATCACCCCAATGTTGTGCGGTCTTCACTGGCTTCCAGTGGCTTATCGTATTACATTCAGAATCGTCCTGCGCAGTTTTAAATCTCTGCACAGCTTGGCTCCCCCGTATCTCTGTAACCGGCTCCACCCGATCCTCCGATCCTCCGATCTAGCCTTCTCGTTGTCCCTCGGCATCGCCTCGCTTCAGTGAGCAACAGATCATTCAGTGTTAATGCACCCAAACTATGGAACTCTCTCCCCCGATCACTCTGTAGAGTTAAAGGATTAGTGTTAGTTCACCCAAAAATGAAAATTCTGTCAGTAATTACTCTCCCTCATGTTGTTCCAACCCTGTAAGACTTTCGTTCATCTTCCAAACACAAATTAAGATATTGTTGATTAAATCTGAGAGCTGTCTCACTCCTCCATAGGCTTCTATGGGATTGAAACTTGCCGGCCCAGAAAAGTTAGTAAAGACATCATTAAAATAGTCCAAGTGACTCCAGTGGCTCAACCATAAGTTTATCAAGTGACAAGAAAACTTTTGTCGCAAAAAAAACTACAAAAATAACGACTTTATTCAACTCTTCATCTATGTGGGCCTGAGTGAGTTCACATAGTGTAACGGCGCAGCGCTTCTGGGTTGTTCGTCAGAACGGAGGCTCACTATTGGCTGACGCTGGTCATGTGTGTGATGCGTGTGACGTATAACCCAGAAGCGCTGCGCTATTACACTAAGTGAACACACTAAGGCCCACACAGAAGCAAATGAAGAGTTGAATAAAGTCGGTTATTTTTGTTTGTTTTTTGAGCATGAAAGTATTCTCGTCACTTGATAAATCTGATAAAAAAAGACTATTTTAACGATGTCTTTAATAACTTTTCTGGGCTGGCAAGTTTCGATCCCATAGAAGCCTATGGAGGAGTGAGACAGCTCTCAGATTTCATCAAAAATATCTTAATTTGTGTTCCGAAGATGAACGAAAGTCTTAAGGGGTTGGAACAACACGAGGGAGAGTAATTACTGACAGAACTTTCATTTTTGGGTGAACTAACCCTTTAAGGTGAGTAGACTGTCTGTTGAGGAGCATCAATATAAAGTGTTTGCTAATCAGCCTGTGCTCAAAACTCCATCATTCTTAAGTTGTATTACATGTGGTTGTGTCTGATTTTATTCTGCTGTATGCTGCCCCATCTACACAGTTCTCCTTTACTGTACTTTTACTCTCATCTGCCTACTGTTGTTTTGTTTGTTATCATTGTCCATTGCCATTATTGTTGCTTGTTCACTGTAAAGTGTCCTTGAGCCCTGGAAATGCGCTATATAAATAAAACATATTATTATTATTATTATTATTCATCAAAGGATTCTGACAAAACAAAAATTATCATGGTTTTTACAGTAATATGAAGCAGGGTAACTGTTTTCAACATTGATAATAATCATAAATGTTTCTTGAGCATCAAATCATCATATTAGAATGATTTCTGAAGGATCATGTG
>FLSR01001127.1:73386-83924 GCA_900092035.1 Leuciscus waleckii
TTGCAATTTGAATATAATAATGCTGCATTTAAAAGTTGGTGCGCTTCACCAACGGAGTGGACGTCGCTCAAATGCCTCTGGGCACAATTGGATAGGATAGACCTAAAACCAATCAGAGTGATCGTCATCGTGTAAAGCCCGCCTCAACGTTTCTGATTGGTGCTGCGATTTCCACGGCATGGAAATGGCCTTGAATGAGCTCTTTGCCAGACTACTTGCAGAGCAAATCTAAATTTGCCGGAAGTTGTCTGGGTTTTCCCAGGCTACCTCGACACCCTTGCCTCATTTAGTATGCGCAGCTCTATGAATATGCAAATGAGCCCGCCTCCACTCACTCACTCAGCTCAGTGATCCACTGGTTGACGATCACACGTTTATCTGATTGGTTACAAGGTAGTTTGTGACGTCAGAAACACCAGCGATTTCAAAGCGTGTTTTTGAGACTGTCTTTGGTTCACTGCAGTTTTAAGGAGGAAATACTCAGCAATGCTGTCGACTTATGAACTTACACATGGTTTGTCTTAAAGCAGATTAAAAACAGCACATAGACATAAACAACATTAAAAGCTTAATTTTCACCACAGGGGGACTTGATCATTGATTGCGATTCGGGATTGATCCCGGTAAAGCCGTGGTCACACTAGACTTTTTGATCATGCATTAGATTCATAATATGAGATACATAATTGAAACATAATTCAACATATAATTCAGCCAAGAGGTCAGTCTGTGAAATTTAGATCCCTTTATTGGTCACGGATCTTCTCATTGTGTGAACTCTCAGGTCTGAGTACAAGAATGTAAGCATTATGTGTAAATAAACCTAATGTGAGCTTCTAGTTTCCTGCATTCATGCGTATGAATGGAAATCTACGGAATTAAAATACTAGTGTTACTGCCACTTAAAGAGATAGTCCAGCCTAAATTAATATTCTATCAATATTTATTCACCTCATGGACCTCAGAAGATATTTTTATGAAACCTGAGAGATGTCAACACAACCTCAATGACAAATTGTAACTGTCCGACGTTTTGGTGAATTGGTGGCTAATGAATTTCCAATGTCATTCGTGTTTTTTGGTGATGAATCTTTTGCTTACGCTTCAAGGTTAAGTTATCTTAATCATACATGCAATTCACAATCACAGTACAAATTCATTCTAAATGACCACCGTGTAAAATAGTTATATTTTCCCGCCAGAGTCGGGTTGGAGATTTCTGTCACCCAAAGCTTTGACTCTTCAACAAAAGTTAATATGATGTAATTAAAAAGTAATCCACATGAATCAAGTGTTCTAAAGAGACACAGTCATTTAGGATTTAGTTTAAAAACAACCGAATCTATATCAAAAATGGTAAATGGAAGCTCAAACATACTTGCTTTTCTGAACATTCAAAATTCCAGTTTTTTAATGTTTTAAAAATGTTTTTTTTGTGTGTGTTTCTTTTTGGTTATATGAATGTCCAGGGAGCGTTATCATTGTTCAAACATAATGTTACTTTTGAATGTTCTCTGAACATTCTAAAAAAGTAATATTTACAAAATTTTAATTTAAGGCTGGAATACACAGTGTATTCAGACTTATAAAACCGTTCGTACGCCAGAACCTGCACAAAATTCACTTTATAAATCCCAGTCAGCGGAAGATTGTGTTCACATGCGTCTCCTCCCCGAAATAACCATATATGAGCTTACAATGCCTCGTTTTACAATGCAGATCCTCATCTGCATATCATTTGCATATGATTATTCATCCACGTGATTACATGTTTAACGGTAGCCTACAAGACATTAGGAAAATATACGGATGTGTCGACACATTACATTGATAAAAATCATTTTGTAGCCTATCCTTGCCTTGTTTTTGAATAAATAAATCAAATAGTGTAAAATATATATTTTCCACTGGCCGAATAATATTTTTTAATTGATTTATATTTTTAATGGAAACAGATAGGCCTTGTTGTGCATATTGCACGAAACTATTTTCTCAGACATCTGCTATTATCATGGTAAGCAATTATCTCTGTAGTTAAAACATTAAAACGCAGCATGCCAGAGGAAAAGTGTTCAAAAGCATTGCATCCACAACAAATATTTATATTTATTGAATATATATATTTTTTGTAACTTCTCAGTAATGATTTCATGTAGTTTAAGTGTTTAACTCCATTAATGAGAATGGCATATTTCATCTAAATGTTTATATCAGAATTAAAACATAGTTTAAATCATTCTTTTATTTAGTTAAACTGTTATTGTGAACACACACTGTATTTATGATTTGGATTCATAATGAAGATTTCCTTCATCTGCCGTTAGATAGCCTATATGTGCGTCAGTTTCACTAAACGGCCTAACTCGCTCGCTGGCGCGGACATTTAAGAAGAGATGGATGTTTGCTTCATGTGATAGACTTGATGAGTGAAATTATATTTGTATTATCTTTCTGTATATGTATAATTTCTTTAGATTTTCTGTCTAAAAGTGACCAAAAACACATGTAACTCCAGCTCACCATCGGTGTCGCCAAACTGCTCCATCTCCACACGTTCGTACGCATGGCTCAGAGTTTGCGTGCAGGAGCGCACATTATCCCGTCAAGTTTGATGTTGTAAATCACAACGTATGCGTCGGAAGTGGCGTACGGCTCTGTCAGGGCCTGTGTTGTGCGACGCAACGGTTATAAATGAAGCCCCTGCTCAGTCACCAACTTTTGTGAAAAAAATCATGTTCGATTTTTCAGACATAAGTGTTCATTGAATCGATTGTAAAATTGATTTTCCATGTCTAAAGACCATTTTAAGCGCCATATATAGGCAAATCCATGGACAACTAACAGGCATTAGGACGAACGTAAAGAGGGCGTTTGAGACGCGCACAAGTCTGAAATATTTCTGATGATTTTTTGGTGTGAAGTTTCGTGCACAATGACAAACAGGAGAGCAACATTCTCGAAAAACAATAAGCAGAATGGACTGCCATAACATCACGAAATACATCACTGCCGGCTTCAACTGGCTGTGTTTACCATTAGAAATGTCAAAAATTACTTAGGCGATTGTAGACCGTAGCCCGAATCTGTATCTGTATGCACGAGACTGTCTGAAAACCGGCAGAATTCACATTTTTGTAGTAAAAAGAGACGCATTATGCAGAAGTATAATCTGCTGTTATGTGTGTGTGTGTCAGAGCCTGCAGTCACTGTGTGACGTGCGTTCGCTGCGGGCGTATCGTGACGAGCCGGACGCGCTCCGAGAGAAGCCCGTTAAAATCGATTCCCTATTTTCGTTTTCGAATCTTGTGTTGGCTGGTCCGATCGATTGTGCAATCGATTTTTGAACGTAAAGTGACAGCCCTAGTCTGCACTACACTTCCCAGACTCCCTTCTGGTCCCCACCTGCACTCAGTCAGCCATCACCACACCTGATACTGATTCCCTGCACCTGCACTCCCTCATCAACACAGCCTATATCAACCTGCATCACCGTCTAGTCAACGTTACTGCGACGTAAACAGTCAGACTCCTCACCTGAACACTCACCTGGGATCGTCCTGTCTTCCGTCAGTCATCCCGATCTCCAGTCGTCTTGTTCATCCTTCTCCTGCACACAGAGTTTCATCACCTATCATCAAGTCCCCATCCTTTCACTATCGTCTGGTTCCCGCTGTTGTCCCATCACTCTGCTTTTACTTGAATAAACCATTTCACCTTATCATCTGTCTGTTCCCTTCTGTGTGTGTGACACATACACTATGTGATTTCTGTGAATTCTGTCAACTCCTGGCACAGACATTTCACAACTACTGCCGACTCACCCAGATCTCACATCGGGACATAAATCGTGTAGTGTATTCCAGCCTTAAATGTTACAAAAAAGAACGATGCATAAATAATGTTTTTGTTCTAACGCATTATTAAAGACCAGATTACTGTTACAGATTACATGCAGTTGGTCTTTGTACTATGGTTTAATTCGTATTTACATAACAGAAAACAATGTGTTGTTATTCAGGGGAACAATTTGTACCACAGGGCTAACATTGGGTCCCCTTCTTTTCTCTATTTTCATTAATGATCTTCCCTCAGTTCTTTCACACTGTTCAGTTCTTCTCTATGCAGACAATACTGTCATTTATATTTCAAAACCCCACATGACCCAAATTCAAAATATACTCCTATCAGATTTTAATGCATTACAAGATTGGCTTTATTCTAATCATTTATGGTACTATACGGTTATCCGGACCACACGATGGTCTACCCCTAACCCCGCCCCTAAACCTACCCGTCACTGGGGTTAAGACCAATCATATGATGGCCTACCCCTAACCCCGCCTCTAAACCTACCCGTCACTGGGGTTAAGACCAATCAGGGATGACTATTCGGACTATACGGGACTAAAAGACACACGTGTGGTCCGGATAACCGTATAGTTCCTAATTTATTACTTAATAAAGCTAAATCTCATACCATGTTTTTTTTTTGTACAAAGCGTATATCTCAATTAAAATCTAATAATCTATCTTCTATAATTTGTAATGACGGTAAATACCTGCATATAGTAGACCAACAGAACGTTCCCTGTGAGCTGTTGACTTTTAATGGAGGGTCAGAAATCTCTCCGGTTTTGTAAAAAACAAACAATTGTGTTTCAGCGATGAGGAAAGCAATATGGGTTTGTCTTGGAATGACATGATGGTGAAAAGACTGATGGCAGAATTTAAACTTTCCCTTACATGTTACCGGCCTCTGTTTCTCCAGCAATTTGACGGCAATTTTCTGGAATCAAAGTCGCGTCTGAATGCAGCGTTACTGTGTTTCTGTGCATCATAGTGGTGTCAAGTCACCTCGTTCTCATTATGGACAAACTGAAGGAAAAATGTGTTTTATTCCCTGAAACGAAAGATGTTATTGTTCTTGTGTTCTCTTAGTAGTATTTCTCTGCACAAGCCAGCCTTCACTTCAACACTGCTTTTGAACCTGACAGTCCTGCATGTTTGAGCTGAATGTTACCAGTTTCTTTTGTTCTGTCGGTCTGAATTGGGTTTCCCTTCAAACTGTGGATGTGATTTGTAGGTTTAGAGGACGAACGTGACGCTTTTGGATGACGTGGTTTGTCTTTTGGCGTGAGACCCGTGATAAACTCGTAATGACTCTGCACACGGAGAAAGCGTCCGTCACTTCTGCTGGTTCACTGGGTTCACTGCTGTGTGCGTAGACATGTTCTGACCCTTGAAATACTGAGTTTCATAGAAAAATAAAATAAAAAAGGTTTGGTACTAAAAGAGGCACCAGCCTCAAGGTCTGTCTGTGCGTTTTTTACTCCAGAGAGGACAAATTGTCGTGGCATCACACAACTTTCAAGCACACATCTGGGTTCATGAGACAAGCTGTTAGTGACCAACAGGAGGTACAGTCCTCACACGTATGCTCCACACTTCTAATGCCTGGGAAATTAGGCAAAACAGAGGAAAAATAACTATCAGGCAAGTGATATGCCTTTTGACAGCAAGTAATAATATCTGACTTTCCTCAGACTTAATAAATCTCATATTTTGATATGTAAGACTGAGATCGTAACTAATATCATCAGTGAAAAAGAAGTGCACTTAATTGTATTGAAACTATACTTTGGTGTACTTCAGATCTTAAAATAATATTTAAAAAAAAGCTGTTCTTGCAAATAAAAGAACAAAGAGAACAAAGAACACTTTCAAGTTTTTAACACACTTAAGTAACCTTTTAAAAAGTGCACTTTGTAGTAATACCAAACTAAATGTTTTACCTTAAAGCACATTTTAAATTATTATGTTTTAATTATATGTTGTCATTACAAAGCATAGTATACTTATTTTGACATGCTAAATAATATACTAAAACGCGTTAAATACTTGATTATAATTTTAACTGTAGTGTTTTTCGATATTACATTAAAGTTAATGTTTTAAATACTAAATTGCAACTTAACTATTACAAATATATGTAAATGCATAACAAAAAAGTGTCAATAAAAATGACATTTAAAGCATTTAAAGTCAGTACATTCAGCAGTAATTTAACCATATTTCAAAACTATTACATGCATTTAATAGCAATCAACATGCAATTAAGTGTTGAAAAAAAAAACATACTTAAGTATATTCTTTCCATAAAAAGCACTCTTTTTAAAAGTATACTAAAGTGCAGTTCTTTTTCACTAGCGTGGCTCTTTCTCCCAGTCCTCCTGAAGTATTGCTGTCTTGTTTGTTTGTAAAAAGTGATTTCATCTATATATAAGTGCTTCAATAAGAAACCGAATTGCCCTTTCGTCCCTGAATAGTTTAAAACAAAACTGTCCAAACAGAGAGCGCACTCAGGTAAATTTTTAATAGCTGAGGCCATCAGCTGGGAGAATAAGTTATGACACAAGAAATACGGTGAAAGAAGGAACCTCTGTAACCAAAGGCTCTGAAGCCATGCAATATTAATGCCTGAATATGAACTGAAGGGATGGATCGTCCTTCACCGTCTGTGTCTCGCTCCCTCTACGACCCGACACACACTTTGCTTGTGTACTTTGACGAGTGGAATACTGTGTGTTGTGCTTCTATGTGCATTATTATTATTCAGAAACCAAATCAAAGTTTGATAGTGATACTGTTCTGTCCTTGAACATCAAAACAGAAAATTACTCTAATTTTCCTGTTTGTTCCACTGCACATTTGCCTCATGTGAAAAAGGTAAATAAATAGGTCTATGTTTTAAAATGTTCAAAGGCGTGTTTGTTAGAATGATTTTTCTTATTTGCTGCACTCTGAATACTGTAATTGATGGCATGTTGACCTTATTCATTTGTCTAAAAGAGACGTACTGAGCGTAAATTATAGGCTATTGCATTACAATATTGACCAACAAAGCAATTACAATGTGCTGGCACTGAATCTAATCACTACGGCTCTAAGGCAGTGCTGTGTGAGAGGCCTGAGCTCTTCTGCTTGGAGTTTGTTATATATATATATATATATACACTACCGGTCAAAGGTTTTAGATCGGTAAGATTGTTTATGTTTTTAAAATAAGTCTCTTCTGCTCACCAAGGCTGCATTTATTTGATTAAAAATACAAACAAAAACAGTAATATTGTGAAATATTAATACGATGTAAATCATCTGTTTTCTATGTGCATATATAGTAAAGTGTAATTTATTCCTGTGATCAAAGCTGAATTTTCAGCATCATTACTCCAGTCTTCAGTGTCACATGATCCTTCAGAAATCATTCTAATATGATGATTTGATACTCAAAAAACATTCACTATTATTATCAATGTTAAAAACAGTGTAAAAAAATGGATTCTTTGATTAATAGAAAGTTCAAAAGAACAGCATTTTTTAAAATATAATCTTTTGTAACATTATAAATGTCTTTACTGTCATTTTTTATTAATTTAATTCACCCTTGATGAATAAAAGTATTGATTTATTTAATTTTTTCCCACCAAAAAATTTAATAAAAATTGTTACTGACCCCAATCTTTTGAACAGTAGTGTTTAATGAAGTAAAAAAAAAAATATGTCCAATCGGCTATTATGTTGTTATCCAATTTTTCCAAACCAATCCAATCCAATTAAAAAAAAAAAAAAGAATATATATATATATATATATATAAATATAATATTATAAACTACAAAAACATTAAGAAATCTGTCACTGAGAAGTATGATTTAACACCAGCCATGTCCTCTTAGATGTGTTTGGTCCTTGGTACGACCATGTCAGTGGATGGTGGGAGAAGAAACAGACTTATTCTAACCTACTATACTTGTTCTATGAGGATTTGGTTGAAGTAAGTTATTTTTTCTTTTCTTTTTTATCAAGCGTAAAATCAGTATCTTAAATGTGTCTAAGGTGTATATTTTTCTGTCTTTTTCAGGACACAGGACGTGAGGTGGAACGTTTGTGTTCCTTCTTGGGTTTGTCCACCTCAGTAGAAGAGAGAGAGAACATAACAAAGGGGGTTCAATTTGATGCCATGATACAGAACAAGATGACCAACTATTCCACAGTCCCTTTCATGGACTTCAAGATCTCACCCTTCATGCGGAAAGGTTAATAAACCACTGAATCCTCTAATTATCTCCTTCTGAGTTCTGTCCTTTGACTTACTTTTCTCTTCTCGTTATTTGTGTTCCAAAAGGTAAAGTCGGAGACTGGAAATGTCACTTCACAGTGGCACAAAATGAACAGTTTGACGAGATCTACAAACAGAAGATGAAGAAAACCACAGTCAGATTCCGCACAGAGATTTAATATTTCAGTTCTAGAACTTGCATCAGAACCAGATCTGTTTTCAGCAGTGGTTCTCAACCTCAACAAGCAGAGTTTCTTGTTTGCAAGGCATTGGGACTCAATAAATCCTTATCTTGTGCAAAATAAGCAAACTAACATTCAGTAGGCTACAATCTATATCTTTTATTTAGCATACATACAAATGTCATTTACGTCTTTTAGTTTGTTGAAAGATTTAAAGCACCGTTTTTGAAGAGTGCACATGTGTGCACGTGCTGTAGTAGGCTAAGTAAGAACGAGCCTGATTGAATCTGGAAATAGAGCAAAATAACTGAGAAAAATGAGAAATAGTCCTCAGATGTCATGTCCGTAATTTATAGCAAAACATTTTTCATTAATTAGATCTCAATCAGATTCATTAAAAGTAGTTATTTCTCCACCACCTGCGTGACGTCATAAACCAGCGTGGTTGAACGACCAATTTGCGACAGTATGGTTTCGGGAAACAGTCGTGACTAGCTAGTTGATTTCTTCAACGATGCATCGTACTATAGTAGTGAAGCAGCGAGTTATGGTGTTGGATGGGAAACACAGCCCTGGTCATCTGGCACATCTGCATGCTGGGATCTCTGCTTCCATCAAAGCCATCTGAGGAATAAACACCCTGGAATTACGGATCATCCGAGGTATAATCGCCCTGGAAACACTGATCATGGGCCGGCCAGCAGCAGCGAGAGCTCTAGTGAGTCTGGCAGAAGAGGCAGGTTTGCAGGCCAGGGGTGCGTCTCCCAAAGCCAGCCATGATCGCAAGTTCTGTCGTTACCATAAGTTCAATGGAAACTGGGATCATAGTTGGCCAGCAATGCTTTTTGGGAAACGCACCCCAGATCTGAGCGCCTACTGTTTGCCTCTGGCTGATTAAAGCAGTAGTTTGACTGGCGTCTGGTGTCCGGAAGGGTTGTCCATTGAGAGCACAGCCTAATGAGACAAGACTATATCTGGTGAACGTGATTTCACTAAGTACCACATGTTCCTGGATCAACATCTTTGTTGATCCTGGAACAACTTTCCAATCAACCAATCAGATTTGAGGAACACGTTTACAGTTTATGTCAAGTTTAGCCTTAAAAAAACAGGGTGAAGTGCTTCAACATCCGTGTTATTCACTTGTCATTTCCCTCTGATTTTATGGAAAAGTTTGGGTAGGGTTAGGTTTAGGGGTAGGGATAGGGTTAGGACAAAATTTTGGGGCAGGAATGTTAATCAGGATCAACAAAATATGTTGATCCAGGAACATGTCTTACTTGGCAAAATCACGGTGACCGGCTATATCTACTGACATTGCTCTACATCTTCATCTGTGGCTGTCCATGATTTGGCGTTTGCATTCAGAAACATTTCGGTTGACTTGCAAAAAATAAATACTTAAAAATGGTACTAGACAAATAAGTGAGGTCTATACCTGCAGACATTACTGTTCAAGCTCAAATCAAACTCTCATTTATTTGGAATACCAAAGGAAGACGTTATCCGGATATATCGTTTGCCAAGCGAGGTTATTTGTCATGTGTGTTGTTATAGATCACCCTCGCCTGATTATCAGCGGCTCTGCTTGTTTGTGACCTGATGCTAATTTGCGCCGCTCTTGATAGATTGTGTTGGTCCTGAGGGAAATGAGCTGCTGCTTCTGTGTTCTTTAATATACACATTATCAGGAGATTCACCCGCAGAACTTCCCGCTCATTGCTGCATTTAATGGGATTAATTTGCCCTGTTTAGTTAATCTGGCCTTATTAAACTATGAAAGATCCACTTCTGAGAAATCAAATGCTGTTTGGCAGCAGGATTGTAGTGACGGCAACTTCCAGCAGGGGGTTAACTGGAAAATCATGAAACAAACTTCAAAATCATAGAGTTTTGGCACTGGTTTGAATGATTTTTGATAATTATTATTTTTATGGCAATTGTACTGATATGCAACAAATAAAACCTGAACACTGACAGACTACGGAGGACTGTTCTGCATATTTACATCCAGAAGATAATCCTAATACTGTACCTAAACCTGTGTCACTGCTTGATGAGACTTGATTTCTCATTTCGAACAAACAACATTTTTAAAGTAGGATAAGCCTTGAACAAAGAGGTCAAGCAGAGGTCTGGAATTGAATTCATGGTCTGACTTGCTATAGATTTTAGTGATTTGGTATCAATTTAAAACAGGTTTCTTAAAGGGGTGGTATAATGCCCTTTTCACAAGATG
>FLSR01001127.1:86329-111351 GCA_900092035.1 Leuciscus waleckii
TGATGGAATTCTTCTTCCTCGTGCAATAAGCCACAAAACATAGGAGTGTGTAGGAACCCCGAACAGTAGATTAAAGCATAGCAAACCAGTCCTGAAACCCGTCAGTATTAAAAGTTCTTGTATTATGGTGGAAGGATGAAACTCAGTTGAGTTGAAGTTCTCAGTGGAGACATTCATGCTCAGTTCCTCTCTAATCAATAAATGATTGTGCAATTGTAATCTACAAAAGAAAAAAAACAGAGAGAAAATGTCAGACGTGACGATAAAAGGTGAGACTGAATAAATCAAATCACAGTCATTCAGTCACACCCATCTACATTGTGTATATATATATGTGTAGATTTGAGAGTATATGTCAGCACATTTTATTCAAGAAAGAAGTCTAGTTCAATGATTATGTGTTTGAGGCTCAGATTCATAAAACCCTAGTAATTTTTTCTTTTACTATCTGTCCTTTGGATGCATTTCAATAATGTGTTAAATCTGAATGGTCAGACAAATCAAATTAGAAACATTTTCTACGATAGCTAATCAATCTAAACTATTCGAGATTTAAAGAGTGTGTTACCTGCAGTGTGAAGTCACTCCAGAAAGCTCTGCACAGTGCATGAATAAATATATAAGAGCATGGTTATATAAACACTTCACATGTGACATGCAAATTAGGGTTATAGTCTACACATTAGGTGCAAAAAGACACATTTTAGAATCCCTGCAAATTTTGTAATTATCTATAAATAAACATTTTCAGTGGTTTGGTGTAGAGAAAATTACCAAAAGATAATGACCATTTGAGACAGAGTTTTAGCCTAATAAAATACCAAACTGACGTGTAATGATAACAAACTTTAATTTGAAAACAAAACATTCAAACTAGAATCTATAAACCAATGGATGACTTATTCTCAGTAACAGATTATATTGTCACAATTTTATTTTCACAAAGACAGAGTGTAAATTAAAGCTTGAACACCCTCAGGTGTTAAATATACATATGTGACCCTGGACCACAAAACCAGTCACATGGGTCAATTTTTTGAAATTGAGATTCATATATCATCTGAAAGCTGAATAAATAAGCATCCCATTGATGTATGGTTTGTTAGGATAGGACAATATTTGGCTGAGATACAACTATTGAAAATCTGGAATCTGAGAGTGCAAAAAAATCGAAACATTGAGTGAATCGCCTTTAAAGTTGTCCATTTATGTTCGCGATTGAGCTGCATTCACTCACAAAAATAAATGTTTTATATATTTACGGTAGGGAATTTACAAAATATCTTCATGGAACATGATCTTTACTTAATATCCTAATGATTTTTGGCATAAAAGAAAAATCGATAATTTTGACCCATACAATGTATTGTTGGTTATTACCACAAATATACCCGTGCGACTTATGACTGGTTTTGTGATCCAGGGTAACAATTTATGAAGAGATACAGAATGATACAATGAACAAGTCTAAGAAAGATTTCCTGCAAAAACAACACAATATTGTTTTTATGATTATTTATATGATCTTTCTCAAGTGCGTGATGCAGATACTAATTATTGTAATGCAGTCACTGAATCTTCTTGGTTGTTGTAGTTAACTAATACTACAATTATTTTAACCACTTTCAGCTAGTTGCCAAGGAAAATATCTTATTTTCATTATAAAATAAAAAAATAAAAAAAAAGATATATATTATATATAAATATACATATTGTTGAAAAAAAGAAAAACTGCTAAAAATGACAAAAATCTAAATTACTAACACTAAAAGCTATTTAAATATATTTTAACTAAGAGCTAATCCTGGCTTAATCTAAGCCCTGTTTGTGAAACCAGGCCGTAGACTAATGCACTGCATCATATATTTGTTGTGTTCAAGATGGCAGGATCTACAGAGAATGGTTGAAGCAATAGAAAGTGATTTAGAAATACCCGCCGGGAAAAAAGAGGACGTATGGTTTCCAAATAAATCAAACCTCGCCCAGTAGATTCTTGTTACCCCAAAAACTTGTTATCCCAGCATTGAACAGGTCTGCAGGCACACATTTCTCTCGCTGGCATCACGGTCATGGCGTGTGAATCAGGGAGTGTGTGATGTCGGGTGAAGGCTTAGCTTTGATCCTCCACCCAATTATACACGGCTGTGTTATTGCAACTCGTGTAATTCAGAGGTCCGGCGGGCCATGCGTGTTTTAGAGCACCGTCGAGCCATGTCTGACCCAGCTATCTAATTTGTTGCTGTAAATTTATGGTCGTTCCTCATGTTCCATCGAGGTTAACAGCACAGGTGGGCTCGTGTGTTTAGATACTCAACCCCTCATCCATATTTATCAGCTCTGTCCTTCATAAAGGCCTCTACAACTGCTGTACCATTCACACACTCTTTGAATAGTACATCAGACAAGCACATGCATGTTGCATTAAGCATGATTTAAAGAATCTAAGAACAAAAAGGGTTATGCTTTTATACCAGTCAGTTCAAGGGTTGTGAGCAGATTTTATCAAGGAGGATACAATAATGCCCATGCATTCCCATTTATTTCAACGCTATAGTTGCTCGGCTGGCACAAGCAAAAGCAAGCGACCTTGATTGGGACTGTTTTGTTTTTCTATAGTAATTTTTTCAAATATATCAGATTACTTGAATAGTTCCATGTGAAAAGAACTCTAGACTGATGTATTCTGAGTGCATCTGCATAGAAATAAAACGAACTGAAAAATGGAATTTTCTGAAAAAAAAAGAAAAAGTTATTACCATATGATTTGCAACATGATATATTTAACATTTTTGGCCCTATCTTACACCCGGTGCAATGCAGCACCAAGCGCGACACAAGTGTTTTTTGCTCGTTTCAGCCCAACGCCGTTATCATTTTCACGTCCTCCGCCGCGTTGTTTAAATAGCAAATGCATTTGTGCCCATCTGTGCGCCCATGAGCTAAATGGTAAATGGACTGCATTTATATAGCGCTTTCACAGACCTATGGCCACCGAAGCGCTTTACATAGCCTCACATTCACCCATTCACACACCGATGAGCTGCTGGTCTGAGAACGAGTGTGTGTTCTGGTGCATTGTTGGAGCGTTGCTGTTTTGAGGAACTGAAATAGACATTGACCGACTGAAACCTGCTCTAAAGTCAATGGCGCATTTTTTTATTTTTTTTATTTAATGAGTGCGTTAATAATGTGCGCCTATAGGCGGGTCCACAACACACACACACTCTGCTTATTACACACACAGGGATGCCAGCAGCACACTAACATGGCAAATATTTGAAATAAAAGGATTACAATGTAAAAGATTATTATTGTGTACATAAAGATATGGTGAATCCGGCTTGTCCCGTAGATGTTCTGCTTGCACACTTTTACCTCACGCAGGAGCGTTTGCGCTCTGGAGACGCGTTCGGTCTTTCCACCATCAGATTCCATCATGTAAATAGCAAATCCACCATGGCACGAGCACAACTGGCATTAAAAGGGAATGGGAGATGAGACTCTGATTGGTTTAACGCATGTAAATCCCAAAACACACCCATTACTCATTTTGAGAGTATACAGGGACGACCCTTTTAGACCATGCACCGGGAGCGCCGACCATTTTCCCCGTCGTTAAACTTGCAAAAGTGGATTCGGACTCGCCCTAAGTGAACTTGTGCCCTGCGCTTTAGACCATGTGCTTAGATCGTTAAAATAGGGCCCATGTCTTTAAATGAAAAAACGTGTTCTGTGTGAACCGGCCCTAATGGATTTTGACACGGTGTAAGAGTCTATTCTGTTTAATTAGATTCCATTTATTTTCCATATAAGTATTTTACAAAGACAGTTTTCAACATCATTCAGAGAATGTAATTATTTTATTTTTATGTAATGTTATGAAATTACCAAAGAATATAGCTAAACTAATGAAAATATGTTTACTATTTACATACTGAATAATTCAGGTGAATGGAATATATAGGGTTTAAAATGGAATACTTCAGAATTATTGGCACTTAGAATAATTTTACACTTAAAATAACAAAAGCATATTTGGTTGGTTATTATAATTTAACAGCGCTTCGTCAGAAGTACAAATACAGCAGCTGTTTTTTTTTAAATCCTATCCAATGGTTGAAAAGACAGGAGTAAGCACGGTCACTATAGTTGGTTGTGACGGCTGTCAATCAAAATGTGGAGCTGTGATTTGTTCCATGTGTCCCCTGTCAGAAAACAAATGGATACTTTGGTAAATTAAAATTAAAATGTAACAGAATTAATCCACTTGTTGCCTGCTCTGGTTGTTTTAATTCACATCCTTTCTAAAAGATATGAAAGTTTTTGGTTTAATACTGTATATTCTTAATATATAAGACTGTCAATTATCTAATTTCATGTTGTTTTTATATTTTATTTGTTCATTGTTTATATGTTGGATTTTAGTTGGACTTAGTGATCTGCATGATGCCGCTGCCTTTGGGCTCAGTGATGTTTAATTTAAATGACATGTCAAATAAAGACATGTTATGTTACATTGTGATGTAATGGTGTTTTCTGGAAGGGACTAAAGAACAAATCATTTTTATCTGCTGAAAGGCAGAATACGAATGTTTTTATTAAGTTAGATTAACATTATATAACATTTTCATGTTATGTTTTAGTGTTGGTAACATGTCCCACATAAACTTATAATCGTCCCACATTTGGTTTGTTTGATGGTGGTCACACTAGTAGTATAACAAGCCTATAAGGAAGATTAAATGCCAGTTTGCCATGTATAGCCTACAGCGAACCTCTCTTTTTTATTTTATTTGGCAATCATTTCTCAAATACTTCAAATCAAATTCACATGGTGAAGACATTAAGGTAACCGAGTAACACTGTCTTCCTCGCTGTAGAAACACACAATCCATTCCTCATCTGACAGCAGATCAGAGTAGAACATTAAAACGACCCAGACACAATTAAACAGCAATTTCTTCGTCTTTATCTTAATCTGCCAAATTGTCCAACGTTTTATTCTGCCAGACCCGCCATCACTCATTCCTGAGAGGATATCAGTCTAGATTACCATTCCTGTGCATTGAACATCTGCATTTTTGAAGGGCAAGATGTGCTTTGGGAGCAATTCACCAAAGATAAAGTCATTATTGTCTCAATCTTGTGTCATTCCAACTCTATATTTCAAGGAAAAAGGGACATTTCGAAGAGCCTTAATGGTGAAGCATTGCAACTCATGTTAAAGTTGATATGAAGCATAGACTCATTATGAGATTATTTATGATCGGATGACCTTAGACCTGACTGTAGACCCACATCAATGACTCTTAACTATTTAGCATATTTTTCTCTGCCAGCTCTGCGGTAAAAATCAATACAGCAGGTTTAGCCACATCTGTATGAAAAGCTCATTTCATTCAAAGCCACAGATGCATCACTAAGGCAAACAAGCATACTGGGGCATTTCTCTTCGCACATTACCCAGATCATTTGTGAGTGCATTGACTGCGCTCCAAGACGAACCTCTATCATTTAACCAAGCGCTGTGATTGCGAGCTACAAACTGCATCTACAGGGGCAAGTGGGGCGAGTGGTCACTTTTCACCTCGTTTAAATTAGCAGTCCCGGGGGAATGCTGTCAGGAATTCATTAGATCTGGAGCAGCCTCAGCATTCACTGACGGAGAGACTCTTGATTGCTGGAAACACAGGAGGAGTTGATCCGGGCAAACTATTATTTGCGCTGTCATTTGCATAATGTAAAAGGCTGCAAAACAGGGAACAGAAACATAACATAACCTTTTACGCGGTAATTTGCTTTGTAGCTCGAATATGTTTTCTGATGAATTATTGTCTCTTAAAGCTCTGGGGAAAGAGAGACAGACAGATGTGCAGTATCCATTGCTGCCTTCAAGTGAATTAGTGGTATATTTACTCAATAGAGTGCATTAATGCCCGCCCACTTTTTCAGATGCATTCATTTTTTTTTCCCATAAGGAAGTTAAAAAAGTATTTGTTGAAGAGTTATGATCATGCCAACTAGCTACAGGGTGAATGACAACATTATACATTTTTATTTAAAAATAAAAAAAAGTATTTGGAAATTGGACAACAATACAAAGGTACAAGACTGTACACTTAACGGCTTTAGTGAGGGAAAGAACTTCAATCCCATGAAGCAAACCAGTTCCCAGCACATAATCATGGGTAATGTAGTTTTTCACCACATGATCATGGGTAATGTAGTTTTTCACCACATGATCATGATCATGGGTAATGTAGTTTTTCACCACAAATTCAGCTGTTAAACATGATTGTTTAATATATATATATATATAATAATAATGCCGGCTGACTGCTTCAGTAAAAGCATATGCCACCGATGAACAACTTTGGAGCTCATGGCAGGTCCGACTTTAAAGATTTATATAAGTTATTGTTAAAAATCAATTTCCTTATGGAGAACATGACGAAGTTTTACTTCCAGAACGCGATTGTTGCACTCTTTAAGCAAACGTAGAAACAAAATCTCTTCCTTTAAATTTCTAAATGCATGTTGTGAACAATTTATCCATGTATAGGTTTAATTTATGTATTTATTTAATTCATTTTCACCTCAACTGGAATTTCCGGTGTAAACAAGAGACTTCTCTCTGGTGAAGTATGCAGGACTTCTTAAACTCCGCCCCTGCAAGCTCACTCTCATGTGCATACACTTTTAAAGGCCACGCCCACAACTCAACATCCAATCAGCAACAGTTGCACAGAAGTCTTGTTCTTCATTGATAATTATTCAATAATCTGATACACTCGGATGCGTAACAATATAGAATCGCTACTTCTGTTCACGATTTTAACAGCTTGTGGAACAAGTTATGAAAGTACAACACTAAATATTCTAGTTTTCATCACTGGCTGCAATGGCCTCACGTATGGGTATTTTACGGATCTCCAGGCTTTAGTGGAGGACAGGCACTAGTGCTCATGTGTGCAATAGTCAAGTTCCCTAATGATGCCATAACCCTATATATTAACTCTCTATAATGGTGTCATATCTCAAATTAATGCACTGCTGATGTCAACTCAGACAAGATACATCAGGATCTTCTCAGGGATTTCCTTATGCTTAGTTTATTTTAAGACAGAGTGAATTCTTGTTAGTTTGTGTCTGATGATTATTGTAAGAAAGTGATCAACAGTGTATTAATAAGCTCTTAATTGCACATGGATGATGGGTCAAACTGGGGTTAAACCCAGATCTCCAGCCATGATTCCACCCAGACTAAAGCAGACATGGGGAGCATCTATATTTAACTCTGAGCTCTTTCCATCTTCAGCCGTGGCTCATTCTCTCTGCCGTCACCCTGGTATTCATCCGTCAATGTATTTTGGCAGATATCCAGCTGAAGATCAGAGTCAGGCGTATTTCCCTCCATGCTGAATGCAATTTTTATATGTGTTTCCTGTTAAAGCATCTAGAAGTGTCAGATTCTCTAATTATTGATTTTTTGGCAATAGCTACCCTAGTGAAAATTAAATATACCAAAATGTATTTGAAATACATGTATTATATGCTAAGTATACTACAAATGCATTTAAATATCTATGTAATGCCCTGCAATTGTACTGTTGGTATACTAAATTGGTATGCTTAAAGCCAGCTAAATTGGAACAACTCATTCTGTACTTTATGTACTTTAGGTATCCAGAAATAGTGCTGAAGTTCAACTAAAGATGTACTTAAGTATATTTAATTATGCTAAAGTGGAACTATTGCATGCATACTTTAGGCTCACTTTAAATATCTTGCATTTAAAGACTGATATTATACAGAGATCATACTATCCTTACTAACAGTGATATTAAAACACATTTTAAGGCTTAAAAATAAGAAATTTGCATTGTGCAATAAAGAAGTACTCCAAATAAAGTTTATATATATGAAAGGCTGTTATTTGACATTGTAGTGGTTGACCGTTTGGGGTTGTTAGATGCCAATGGCTGATGTTATGCACTTATGATACATATGTGATAGACTATTTTCATTTAATTAAACAATTGAGAACTACTGAAATGATGTATATATCTGAAAGCGTTTACATTAACCATTTCCTATAAGCGAAAAAAAAGAATGTTATCTTATCATTTACAGTGAAAAGCTGTTGATTGACATTGTAGTGGTTGATGGTTTTGGGGTTTTCGATGCTAATGGTTGATGTAATGCACTTATGATACATAATGATAGACTATTTTCATTTAATTAAACAATTGAGAACTACTGATATGATGTTAATATCTTAAAGCATTTACATTAACCATTTCCTATAAGCTGTTGGTAAATGTTGAAAATGACACAAGAGAAAGCTAACATGGCTAATCAGCCAGTCAGATACAGTTATCTCAAATAACAGCAGATTTATCGGCCTTATCATACAGTCTTTAGTCACCAGCGTGTGGACCAGCCGTGCCGTGACAGGCTTCGGGACTGAAGCGTGAAGCTGACGGGCTGTGTTTCATACACTCAAGGGCAGAGATCTCTTCTCAAGCAATGACCTTTGAAGGCTATTATCTTTTGCCATCCGTTGATGTTAAATCTGCACATCTCCTCTGCGAAGTGTGAAGGTAAGGACCTGGAGGGCGAACACCAGCTGTTTTTGACAACAGTATCCCTTACATGTTCGGAAATTACTTCTATTGATTTTTAGAGGCTGATAAAGCAGAATATCACGTCATGTCCAACCACAAGTCAAAGCGCTTTAACCAAACAGTTATATTTGTTCGAGGCCAAACCAAACCAAACGTTAATTATCACCGTTTGCATTGCTATTCGACATTTCCAATAATGCATTTTCAGGCATGAGGATAATTTGCTTTGTTCTGAAACAGGGACTTGAATTGTTGCAATGTTGCATTTTCTCCTTAATTTCGATTCGTTTTCACAAGGCAATATTTCTAAGCGTACCAAAACGTGTTTAGCACCAAAATGTGTAATAATACTGGGTGATTATTTTGATGCCCAAGCGTGATTGTCATCATGTATGCCGAAATTACGGGCGAAAACGTGCCGGATTACAAAAACAAACGCTCCAAATGAACCAGGTGTAAAAACTCCTCTAGTGTATTGGACGGAGCTTCCACAAACCCTAACGCCCTGAACAGACGTTGTTTTTACCCTTTGAAAAGTTAATTGTAAGAAGACATTTGACATTTTCAACAAAATAATCATTAACCGCCACAGTCAAGTCAATCATAATTGAATTCGCTGTGGTTTATCTTTTAATTACCTTTCGATCATGTTTTATTTCATGCGTTTTCAAATCCCAGGAAGTCCCAGGTGTCTGTGCAAATGTGGTTGGTCCATTATGTGTGTTTGCGATGGGTAAAGCATTCAGTCACGCTGCAGGCACAAATAAGCTGGAATTTTGCCTTTGAAAGCCGCTTCTCAAAGCCGAAATATTTCCTCCATGTTCTTTCATTGACATTCGCTGCTCCTCTGATGATAAGAGGAATGACCAGGACTCTGAATGCCGGGAGTCACTAAAAGGCCTGCTTGTGCGCCGGATTTTAATGTTTATTCTGAGACGTGCCCCGTGTGGCATTATCATATTTACTGTGGTGGGAAATCGTAGATGTGAATGGGGAGGGGGATCTCTTTTCTGTTGATGATATCTCAAATATGCTGATGTATAAGACATCACAATCCAGCTTGCAAAGCTCTACTATCTACGGATTTATTTGGAAATTAACTTTGCACATCGCACACTATCAGTCTTATCCCAATAGGAGATAACAGCGCGGTTATCCTCAATAAACAGTGTTTTTCCTCATGCAACACCATCTCATATCTAAGATCTCGCTGGGTTTGATTGCGTTTGTGTCTTGTGCGACCCTGACTGCAGAAAAAAGGACGGTCATTATATTCAGAGTTAATCTGCTCAAGTGCACTCTGGGATTTATTCAGAGATCGAGCGTGACTTGAACGGCCCTCGTCCACTCGATGAGCGGGAAGGAAAAAAGGGGATTATCAAAATCCTTTTATTAAATATTGATGATAATGCTGTGATATCTCCCGGAGCTGTTCCTATATCTCTGTGTTGACAGGGAAGGTTTTAAGCAACAAGTGTTGATGGGTAGTTTTCTGAATTACTCAGAAATTATGGTTCAATCTAATTAAAATGCACTATTTTACCCAATTTTTGTGTGTATTCTTACATTTACTACAGTATTTTACTGTTATTCTTAGACTCTAACTCTATTGGAAACCACCAATGCATGCATACTCAAAAGAGTGCTTATTATAGAAACAATATACTTTAATGTAATGTAATTGGACAGTTAATTGCATGCCAATTGTTATACAATTAAAATGTATATGAAATGCATTTAGCTTAACTTACAGTAAGAGTGTTTATGACCCACTTAAGTAGGATTTAAGTATAATTTAATAGTTGCTTCTATTGTCATTGTTGAAATATGGTTAAAGTGTATTGCTTAATGTACTGACAAACATTCATGGCAAACTAAAATATACTTAAATGACCTCTCTATTGAAATTATGTCATGCATATAAACATGTTTGAAACATTTGTAATGATTAAGTTGAAATTTTGCACATCTAAAATATATTAATTTTAAATGTAATATCAAAAAACACACCACAGTTAAACGTATAATCAAGTAGGGTATGTGCTTTAATATGTTAGTCAACATAAATTGAAAAGATTACAACATGATTTAAAATGCACTTTCAAGTAAAACTTTTCCTAAAGTAAAAATCCTTTAGAAAATGTACTCTCTTTTAGTGCACTTAAGTGACCTTTTTTTCATTTAATTAGAATATATTAATTAAAATATCTGCTCGTAAGATCTCTCTGAAGTACACTACGAATGCACATGAAGCAGGAGAAGCCGAAAAGGGTTGTAAAATAGGGCAGAATATGTGTTTCTTCCCGATGATTTTGATTATTTGAAGCATTTTATGCACAGGTTCCTGGTAAATGCCTGCTGAGGGAGATTAAGAGTTAGAAAGCGAAAGCAAGAGAAGTGTTTGGGATCTTTCTGTCAATGTTTGTTAGCTCCTCTATAATTAGACGGCCTCCTCCTGAGTCTGATTTATGTTTTTGTTATCAGGCTCCAGATTCTTGGGCCGTTTCAGACAGTTCCTTTGCTTTGCTTCGGACTCGTGTGCTATCAGCTCTGAACACATGGACCTGGAGCGCGGTCTTAGAGACGTTAACCCGACGGGAAGAGGTGGACAGTAACAAAGTACATTTACTTGAGGACTGTACTTAAAGGGATGGTTCTAAGTAAAATCAACCTAGGGTCCTCTGCACCATGACCTCGAGCCAAACACCCCCCAGAGGCCTTTTTTCCCTTGGTCGAACAACAATGCAACAATAATAAAACAATGCATTGACACTTACTTTTTACTTTTGATACTCAAGTACTTTTAAAAATGAATACTTCTGTACTTTTACTTAAGAAAAAATAGGTCTTTAAAACTTTTACTTAATATTTGACCAATAGTATCTGTAGAGATCGACTATTTTTGACTGTCAAAATGCCGGTGGACACACAGCAACACTGTGTTCACAAACAATGTTCTCAATGCTGGAGTTCATGTGTAGAGCCTCTGGTGAGACTTCCAGCACAGTTTCATGTTGTGTCGAGCCGCATTAGTGTTTTAAAAATAGCCATTTTTGATGCTATCATAGTCGAGCCCCAAGCACTCCCATTCACAAGGCAATTTGACCGAAAAAGAAAATACGGTGAAACTTATAAAAGACATTTCCATCCTAATTATGCTTTTAAACGAAAGTTCGCCTCGGGTAGATTAACAAAATGACCCTAGGTTGCATTTTGGCGAGAGTTACCCTTTAAGTAAAAATAAGTCTTTACAACTTTTCATTTCATTTCATTTACTTTATTTATAAGCACAATTAAAACAACGTGATTTTGACCAATGTGCTGTACAGTCACACAATAAAATTACATAATACAATGTTTATTTTTCAGACAGAACAATGACTAACACACATCTGAAAAGAGCCTCTTACTAGTTAACCTACTGAACCAAACGCTAATTCTAGCAAATGCAGTTTCAGATTTCGTTTAAAATAACCTTAGGAAGGAGCCAGTCTGAGATGTAGAGGCAGGTTATTCCAGCGCTTTGGAGCTGCCACAGCAAATGCTCGATCACCACTCAATTTTAATCTAGTCCTTGGAATGTCTAGGATGATCTGATTTGCTGATGTTAGAGACCTAGAAGGTTTGTGTATATGAAGAAGATGCGCAAGGTATGATGGGGCCAAATTATGCAAGGCTTTGTACACAAATATCAATAATTTATAATCAATTCTGAACTCCACCGGCAACCATTGAAGTGAGGCTAAAACGGTGTTACATGCTGCTTTTTACGAGTCCCTGTTAAAAGTCTAGCAGACTCATTTATAACCAATTGAAGACGAGTCAAAAGTTCTTGGCTGACACCTACATATAGCGAGTTACAATAATCTAGTCGTTCAGAAATAAAAGCATGAATAATCCTTTCAAAATCACTGGAGGACAAAAACGGTCATGAATAATCCTTTCAAAATCAGTGGAGGACAAAAACGGTTTAACCTTTGCTATTGATCTTAAATGGAAAAAACAAGATTACACCACAGAATTAATCTGTTTTTTTACTTTTACTTAATATTTGACTGTACTTTCACTCAAGTAAGGAAGTTGTGTACGGGTCAACAGCCAGTAGACGTGCTGAAAGTTAAATCTGCGGCTGATAAACGCTGTTTGCAGTGAAGGTCTTCATTGCTTCCCTCGCTATATAATAATATTCTGCTGTGATGGGCCTGTGATTCGCCAGCTGGACGTAAATGTGATGAAAGATACATAGACTTCGTGCTGGTAATGTTGTAGAGAGCATTTAGTGTGGGAATTATTCGGGTTGTGACGGGTCAGCGCATGAGCATTGGAGACGACAGTGCTGGGCTAGAATAGATTTCTTTTCCTGTAAGTATGAGGAGCATGACTCATTTTTTATATGAATGCCTGTGGTTACAATCTGCTGTACTGAATCTTTACTCATTTTAACTGCTTTTTCCACCAGCAATATTGATAGATACACCAGAGCAGAATTGGATTTTCGAAGCCACATTCAAGGTCCCTTTTTCTTTTATTACACGGCTTTCTGGAAGACTTGTTTGATGAATTGTCAATGGCATTAATCTGAGATCAGATCTTTGAACTGTGTGATTGACCGTTGTTCCAGGCGACTGATTTTCTTTGTAAGCTCTGCTAGTTTCATGTCACGACACCACATCTGTTTCTGCTCGCATGATGCAGTGTTTAAATTTCAAATCGATATTTCACATCCATTTATTTATTTAAGTAGCCGTGTAATAAGCACAATAATGTACAATCAACTGGAGTATTTTTTGCGGTTATGATCCGCGACTGTATTTTTAAGGACATTTTATGTACTTATTTAGACATGCAGTTTTTAGGAGCTCATATTAATCGAGAGACTACATTCTTGTAAAAAATCAATCAAAAAAATAAAAAATCAATTGATTTTTTCACACTGCATGAATATTTAAATGAACTGAGAATAACTAAAATGTGATTAAAATTGTAAAAATAAAAAGTTCTTATTATTTTTTTAATCCTATTTATATCCTTATTTAAAATTCCAGGAAATCTCTCTTTTTTTCTTCTTTTTTAATTTTCGTTTTTTTACAGAAATTGTTTTTTTTGTTAAATAAATTATATACTACCATTCAAAAGACATGTTTCTGAAATAAGTCTCTTCTGCTCACTAAGGCTGCATTTATTTAATCAAAAATACATTAAAAACAGTAAGTCTATAAAATATTATTACAAAATACCTGTTTTCTATGTGAATATATAATAAAGTGTCAAGTGTCACATGATCCTTCAGAAATCATTCTAATATGATGATTTGATGATCAAGAAACAGGTATGATTATTATCAATGTTGGAAACAGTTGAGCTGTTTATATTTTTGTGGAAACAGTGATTTTTTTTCAGGATTCTATGATAAATAGAACGTTTAAAAGAACAGCATTTATTTAACATTTCTATTTGTAACATTATACTCTTAATTTTGATCAGATTAAGGCATCCTTGTATTAATTTTAACATTTATCTACGAAAGCATTTTGTCTTCAAGAATCGGAGCAGAATTTAATCAAGAGCTCAAACTGGTATAGCGTGTGTGTTTGTTTGTGTACAATAGCAAGTTAATATATTATTACTTTATAGTATTATATCATGCCACTAGACAAAAGATGTTCATTTGTACACTGGGATGCAGTTAGCATCTCTCATATAAATTTGAACTTAAAAAATCGTTCTGTCTTTAAGAAGATTCCTGTTATTTGTCAAATACCCGCATATATAAACAACTCTCGAACACAAGCAGTGACATGATAGAATCGTTGTGTGGAGAAGCGTCAAGCTCTCTTTTATTGATTTCTGTCAGAAAGGCCACTGAAGATTAATAACCGTGCAGACGAGACGCCATCAAATCTGCTCGCCCGCCGCTCTCACCGGCTCTTGGACGTCCTCTTAATTGACTTTCCTCCAATCTGCAGAAACAATTAGCTAATAACTTCACAGCAGAATTTACATACTCTGTTGTGTTCGTTTTGATTTAGGAGCTGTGTTCGCATAAACAGAGTCATTAATTTGTTGTTACTGTAATCTTGCAGTAAAATCGGCCCATTTCTTATCTGTTGACACAAATGGTAGCGATTACAAAGCCTGGATCATTGTTCAAACAGTGTTAATCTTCATCCCGCGGAGGAGTTGTGCTGCGAGACATCAGACGCTCATGATTGTAATTCGTCTCCAGTCGGTCTGGGAGTCTCCGAGGTCTGTTAGGACAGCGGACCGAGAGTTTTTAGCTCATATTTGCAGTCAGTAAACTGAAGGAAGCGTGTGTGTTTCTTCTTAACCCCTGAAGCTGCTCCCATCGCCCAGCTGGATCTCCATCCTGGAGCTCTTCTTTTCAGTTTTACATCTGTCATTCAGATACATGTCGTGGGCTTTGGTTTCTATGCTTGAGGCTAGCCAGAGGCTTGTGTGTGTGTGCGTGTGTGTGTGTGTGTGTGTGTGTGTGTGTGTGTGTGTGAGAAAACACTTAAAAGTAACATTCCCAGAATGTTTGAAGAATGGAATGTTCCCATAAAGTCCCCCTGTAGTCAATCATTGTATCCCTTAAAACTCATCTTTGATATAGCTTGAATGTAACTCGACACCCTATCCTCATTTAGTATGCGCGGTACTATGAATATGGAAATGATCCCCGCCTCCACTCACTCACTCAGCTCAGAGATCCACTGGTTGACGATCACACGTTGATCTGATTGGTTACAAGGTAGTTTGTGACGTCAGAAACACCAGCGATTTCAAAGCGTGTTTTTGAGACTGTCTTTGGTTCACTGCAGTTTTAAGGAGGAAATACTCAGCAATGCTGTCGACTTATGCTATAAGACAAAACGTGCAAATTCATATATTAAAAACACCACATAAACATACAGTATAAACAACATACAATGCTGGATTTTCACCACAGGGGGACTTTGATATATGATTTGGTCGATCGGATCACAAGTAGACGAGGGACATTCCCGTCTACACCTGGTGTTTTAATCCGTCTCTTTTGTCCACTTTCATCCACTTCTGTCCTGATTTCTTCGAGGAGAGGGTCTTTGGGAAGGTAAATGTATGGCTTTTTTCAGATCTATCGATCTAATGGATGAAATAAGCTCATGCAATTGCGCCCGGAGGCAACGGAAAAACACATGGAGAGCAGGAGCTTTAGTTTCTGCTCTGACAGCCGCAAGATCAAGCCGAACACTGTGAGTGTGTGTGTAGAAATCAGGAATGGTGAGAAAACATTGTGCTCGATACGTTTGTCGTCTTCAAACTAAACTTGGGACTTCAGCCGACAAAGTTTAAATCCTGTCTGGCTAGAGCGCTTCCCATAATGTTCACGCATCAGGTCAGAAGGCGGAGAGGAGATGGCCTTTTGTGGTCTTTTGTCTTTTCTAATTGAAATATCCGCTAACATGATGGTGAGTAAATTATGATTTTTTGGGTTGAACATCCAGCATCCAGTCCAATCTAGGGTAGGCTGCTCTGTTTACATGATACATTTCAAAAAGTCCCTTTTGGAGAGTTTGCTTGTTTTCTTCTGGGAAATAATATTGATAAACCACTTTTCATCAAGGCAACAGATATAATAAGTATAAACTTAAAAGCATCTGTAGGAGAATCAATCATCTGAAGCTGAAGCATATATATATAATGTTTTGTATAGAGCACTTCTGGAAAATCTCTGTGAGATTTCAGGACAAAGGCCACTTGAGAGATTGATGATACACATATTTTGGATATGAATACACCATTTATCTGCTGTTTTCCATAAGAATGACTATCATATTCCACTTCACTTAAAGCCACAGTGATACAGGCGCGCTATTAAAAAATGACTGTTGTTCAAACGCCAGTTGTAATCAAGCCAACGTCCGTCGCAATGCCACAACACACTTTCCCACCGCAATATCTGCACGACTCCAGGGAAGAAGCTGAATGCCCTGTGCTTACGAGGAGATTCGGGCCAATTAGGGCTCTCCCTACAGTGTTCAGTATCACAATTTAACAGAGGTCTGACACTCAAACTCTGCTGATGGGCGAGGGAGAGAGTGCCAACGGTGCAACTAATGCTAGGTGGGCATCTGATGCTGTGTGTTTGAGGGTCTGCTCCCCGGACAGCTCTTCCAGTCACCGAGTTCGTAGGTGAGACCCCGCTGTCAGCATTTCAGCGCCCGTCCACGCCAGCCGCTCTTGTTTCACACTTGGAACAGGTAATTAGCCACAGAGCAGATTAACGCAGTACAGCAAAACTGACAGTGTGCCTGTCTGTTTCTGCAACAAACGAGGCTTGAATGTCTTCGACGGATCTACTTATCCTCACTTTTGCGGTGGTGTGAAGGGGTGCTGTCAGCTGCACTTTTTATGGACACAACTGTTACTATTTTTATTCAGAAGTTTTCAAATATAAAACTAGATTATAGTGTGTTAGGCCCCATGAGTCAAAAAAGGGGATGCAACAAAAAAGGGGACATACGAAAGCCAATTCGTAAAGAAACGTTTTAATTAGATAAGATAAATATACAAAAACTATGTACTGTAGTAGTCAAAAAGTCAGTAATGTCGTGATGGGTGTATGTGTGAGAATGTAATGTGCTGTAGTGTCGTGATGCATGCAAAAAGAAACATAATCAAACAATAACTAAAGCAATCAAGTTGGCCGTCCGCGCCCTCTCCCATCGAGCTTGCTTCTCTTAAGAGGCAAGGGAAATTAGGCACAGGTGGCACGGATGCAACCCGGTTACGGGGGGCGGAGTCATCCGTCTGCTACTGGGGAAAGAACCCAATGAAGACCCAGGTCGTCACATAGTGTCACGTCTCACATATTCCGTTGAATGTCTGCATAAAAGCTGTCCGCTTTGTAGAATATTCTGAATAACAGAATGGGTTTGTTTGACCAACATGTAAGGCAACAAGTCTAAACCAGTTTATGCTGTTGATCGGCAATAGTTGATCACTTGGAAGAATTAGCCACAGCATGGGTAAAAAAATAAAATAAAAAAAAATAAATAAAAAATAGTGGTCAATCAATATTGTCAAAACCGATATATCAGCCGATATTTGGATTTTTTCTCATTATCGGCATCTGACCAACATGTAAGGCAACACGTCTAACCCAGTCTATGTTGTTGATCTGCAATAGTGGATCACATTGAATAATTGTCCACAGCATAAAACATTTTTTTTTTTTTTATATAAAAAAAACTCAACTAGTAGTTAAACGATATTGTCAAAACCGATATATATCGGCCAATATGTTTTTTTTTTTGTTTTTTGTTTTTTTTTGGGCCATAGAAAAGGTTTGTTTGACCAACATGTAAGGCAACCAGTATAAACCATTCTTTGTTGATTTGCAATAGTTGACCATATGGAATAATTGTCCACAGCATAAAAAAAAAAAAAAAAAAGAAATATATCGGTCGGCTTTTGGCTGTCAAAAAAAAAAAACCGAAATATATCGGTCGGCTTTTGGCTTTTTTTTTTCCTTATCAGCATAGAAAGGGTTTGTTTGACCAACATGTAAGGCAACAAGTCTAAACCAGTTTATGTTTTTGATCTGCAATAGTTGATCACTTGGAAAAATTGGCCACAGCATGACAAAAAAAACAAACAAAAAAACAACAACTCAACCTGTGGTTAACCGATATTGTCAAAACTGATTTATATCGGCCGATGTTTGGCTTTTTTTTTTTTTAATGCCATAGGCATTGTTTGACCAACATGTAAGGCAACCAATCTAAACCAGTCTTGTTTATCTGCAATAGCTGACCATATGGAATAATTGTCCACAGCATGGGAAATAAACTCAACTAGTAGTTAACCGATATTGTCAAAACTGATATATATATTGGCCGATGTTTGGCTTTTTTTTTTTTTCGCCATAGGAAGGGTTTGTTTGACCAACATGTAAGGCAGCCAGTCTAAACCAGTCTTTGTTTATCTGCAATAGTTGACCATATGAAATAATTGTCCACAGCATGGGGAAATAAAAATCAACTAGTAGTTAACCGATATTGTCAAAACCGATATATATCGGCCGATATTTGGCATTTTTTTCGTTATCGGCATAGAAAGGGTTTGTCTTACCAACATGTAAGGCAGCACGTCTAAACTAGTTTATCTTGTTGATCTGCAATAGCTGACCATATGGAATAATTGTCCACAGCATGGGAAATAAACTCAACTAGTAGTTAACCGATATTGTCAAAACTGATATAGCTGATATTTGCCATTTTTTTCATTATCGGCATCGGCCAATTCGTTTTTCTTGTTGGCCATATTTTTTTCCTGTACTTTAATTATTCTGCAAATACTTTATATAATGTAACCAAAGTCTTTGAATGTCTTATAAAGATTGAACGACACGAACCCAGCGGTTGGATCTTCTAGTGTGCATTGTAAAAACGTGTACTCTTTGCATCATTTACACTCACAAGACCAAACCAAGATATATATATATATATATATATTTTTTTTTTTTTTTTGTTGCCATTAACTGGTCTATTTTTTTCTGTTTGGACATACTTCCCTAGAAGAAGCAGACTTTTTTTAAAACCAATCTAGGGTAGACTGGTCTGCTTACATGATATATTTCAAACAGGAATAAAAGGTCATATATGCATAGATATATATATATATATATATATATACATTTATGTTTCATGCACCCAAAGTTGGTACTTCTTTTGCAATCGTTGCCATTAACTGGTCTATTTTTTCTGTTTGGACATACTTCCCTAGAAGAAGCAGACTTTTTTTAAAACCAATCTAGGGTAGACTGGTCTGCTTACATGATATATTTCAAACAGGAATAAAAGGTCTATTTCAGAGAGTTTGTTTGTTTTGTTCTGGGAAAAGATATTGATGAATCAAGGCTCCAGATATAATAAGTACAGACTTAAAAGCATCTGTAGTAGAATCAATCACCTGAAGTTAAAGTATACATTTTGTTTTATATAAAGCACTTCTGGGAAAATCTCTGTCACACATTTATATCCTTTAAACAAGACTTTAAATGTCTAATAAACATGTAACCCCACAAATGTCTTAAACTTCAGGGAATTAGGTTATGAATTTTACGAGGTGGCTAATTCCTAAGAATTCATTAGATTTTTGCTAAATTTACATATTTTACGAGTTGCCCAATTAGTATGAATTCGTAAGAAATGACCTACACCTGACTCCGCCCCTAAACCCTACACCCTACAGCCTACACCCTACCCATCACGTGGGTTTAGACAAATCGTACAAATTCATACGAGTGAGGTTGTACGAATTAGCCATCTTTAACTCACCAGAATTGGTCTTGAGATAGCGTTGGTACACCAGTTGCCACTATTTCATATTCATGTCATATTCAATGTGTACTGTATGTAAAATTATGGGTTAAATCAAGTAAAAAACAGCTCTTTAGGGTAGAAATTGCAGCTTACCACTTTTTACAGTGTAGAACAGACTGTGAGAGGTCCATGAAAGTGCCGTCTGAGACCGAGACTCTGGTGATACTGAGAGCTACTTGACCTTCTGACCTGCTGCTTCCTTTAACCCTCAGCCGCCCACCACATGTTCAGCGTTTCCCTGCTTAACCCTGCAGAGTCCTGCGATTTACACTTCAGCCCGAAACCCTCTGCAAACGCAGCCGTGGCTCTGTAGAGGTGAAGAATCTTATTATGGATCTGAATGAACCGTTTTGTCTCTGCAGCCATCGATACAATGCTAAAGAGCAAAGCTGGTTTGGATCTTAGATGCAGTGGCAAATTGCTTTCAGTATCACTGGAACTGCATTTGCTAAAATGCTGCCCGTCTCTATTTATTATGCAGGTATAAAAACAGCAGCCTATAGTGCGCTCTGCAGGGCCGACGCTGAGCTGGTTAGCCGAACGCTAATGCCAGCGGGAAATGAAGCGGCCTTCTAATAACGACTGACAGGGGCCATCTATTCTGGTCATGTGATACTACGACACGGGCCGACAGAATCCCGCTCGATATGCTCGCTTCCCGTTCAGGATGAAAACACAACACGCACTTGGCAGATCCTGGCAGAGCCGTGGCTTCAGGATATATTCACATCGGCTTTATTGCTGTGGATATATTCGTTATTATTTTTTCATACAAGGCATGAATGTTTTATTGGAAAATGTCTGTTATTATGCAAGTGTCTGGGGTTTGAGCAATACTAGATATTTATACTTTCTGAAACGAATCTAGTCTATCCCAGACACCATGCTGTTTAAGATTTAATAATATATATATATATATATAAAATAAATAAAAACATTATAAAATGTGTCATGTAAATGATCTTGCAAATAGTGCCATCTAGATAGGCTATACGGAGCACGGGCGGTAAGTTTACACAGTCTATGGTTTGGAACGACATGAGGGTGAGTAGCCTAATTAATGACAGCATTTTCATTTTTGGGTAACTAACCCTTAAATACTGTTTTTAAGTCTTTATTATCATAAACTGTTCTTGGAATTATAGCTATATTTGACAACATGAACAGACTAGGCCATTTCGCAAAAGGTCAAATGATTATAGCCTAGTACTTCCCATTTCTGCTTCCTATTTTCAAGTATCTAAATTCAAGTAGATTTTGAAGTAGCAATATTATTTCACTACCAACCTGCCTCACTACTTCATTTAAAAAAAATAAAAAAGTTTAAAAAAAAGATTATTCAAAAAATATTTTTCCATGAATTCCATCCTTTTAATAGCCCCTTTTTATTCATGAGATGAGTAAGACCATAACGCAGATGTGGACGATTTGTTGCAAAGTGAAAAAAATAAATTTAGGCTACTGAATAAAATAAATGAATGATTGATTGATTGCCTTCTACAGAACGCATGGACAATTGAACTTGAATTTAGATGTTACATTTCATTTTCAGGGTGTAACTGTAAGCATGGCCTTTAATTTAACTTGTCTGTTTTTCTTCATTTTGTTAAACCAACTTCTTTTGATTAATCTTTGATTTGAAATTCTTTATTTTTACCCTGCACTGTAATTCCAATTGAACTTCCTGTGGGCTGTGGTCAGTTCTTTTCGGAATCCAACTCGGTAAATAACACTGATACATTTTTCTTTCTTTTTTTCTTTTTTACTGTTTTACTTATTTTCTGTTTTCCCAAGAAGTTTTCCTCCTCCATTGTCTTCCAGTTGGACATTTCCATGATGAGACATGACTCAACTCCAGTTAATTAAACCACAATGACAAAGTTTACAGGAATGTGTCGAATGAAGGCATGGTAAGCTCAACAGTGTCATCATGACTCAGCTTGTAAACAAACACATACATCTGTTGCCCCTGGTAAAAATGTATTATGCTTAATTGTATTAAATGTACACAGTTAAGTTTGAATCTTAAAACTTTATTATATTTGTAAAATGTACTTGCAGATAATATATTATTTCTGAAATGAAATCCCACTTAAAAGTAATGCACATCAAAATAAGTGTACGTTTTTGCACAACAAAATATTATTTACGCATAATAATTTAAAATGTACTTTAAAGTAAAACTTTCATTAACACTTGTTAGTGCGCTAAAGTGTATCTAGGGTACACTTGATGACAATGTTTCTTAACACACTGAAGTGGCCTTTTATTTCATTAATATTATCTGCAAGTACAGTATATATATACTTACTTTATACTTTTTTATATAGCGTAATTTCACTTAAATGACAATAGGTAATTTTCATTGCCATTTAAGTGAAATTACTGAACTTAAATATACGAGCTTGATAAATTAATATTGCAATATTATATGGTGTAACACGTATCCAAGCCATCTTGAAAAATTGCAGATTCTACAGAAGAAAGTTATACGTATTATATCATGGGCAAATTATGATGCTCCCTCTGGTCCGCTTTTCTATAGGTATAAGCTTTTGAAGCTCGCTGAGGGCAACCGTTTTCAAAATGCTTGTATTATGTATAAGGTAGTTTATAAATTGCATCCAAAACTTTGCCATCTCATTCCAGTCACCTCGTCTACTCATGACCATAACACTAAAGGAGAACTCTATTACGAGGGGAAAAGCGTAAGCTGAAGTGTACTAGGTGTGTAAGCGTCCTGGGATCTGGACTGAGATTGATAATTCTATAAAGGAACTACCTTCTCTTGATATATTTAAAGAGCATTTTAAACACAAATTGTTACAACATTATGCATGATAGGGCTGAAGGTTTCATATTTGATTGACTTATCTGATTTTCTTTTTTGTGATGTTTGAATCCCCCTATTATTGGATTTTGTTTGAGGGATGGATGAGATGTGTGATGTATGCTGGCTGGTGGGAGGATATTTTGTGGTGAATGGTGTTGTTGTTGGGTATTGGGTGGGTGGATTATTATTTGCTGTTATTAGTGCTGATTATGTGTCTTGAAGGGCCCGGTATGGCTTCTGGGGAGTCCTTTTTTACAGAATGCTATCTTTCTTTAAATCTGTAAATATGAACTTGTTGTGTTCTGTGAATAAACAAATAAATAAATAAATAAAAATGATCATTAAAAGAAAATTTCAGATGGCACTTAGAGGCTTTTGCATCTGAACTCTTCATATATACGTATATATTAATTTTAATTTTGTATGTAAAAATGCACATTAAACACACTCCTTTTTTTAAAAAAGCTTCAAATTGTGACCGAACTATAAGAATGCAGCAACTTCCCCCACGATGAAACATCTAGTGTAGGATCAAACAACATTTGGCAACTAGGTTTATATTTTTACAGTGTGTTTTTACAGTGCCCTTTACAAGCAATACATCATTTGAACGCTTTAAGAGTCAAGAGTCAAAACCTGAAAACTAAGCAGAAATTCCCTGCGCTCTGCGTTCATGGATTCAGTATTTCACCTCAGGTTCGACAGGGTTTTATAGCAGTCACGTTCATGCGACGGCATGCTTTTAATTTTCATTTCTGAGCCGAAACATTTATCAGAGCCGTGCCACGAGGGGGTGTTGACCTGAAAATGATGCACATTGTGTTCAAATCTTCTTAGAAAAATACTTCTCGGTGGAATGCAGTTCACGCTGCGACGTTGTATTCAAATGAATGCACTTCCAAAATAAAAATCCATTTCCAGAACTTGAAAAGTATAGTGTGCTGCACATTCCCATTCCGGCTGAAGCAATAAATCATATCGCAGCGAGTGCTGCAGGTTAGGTTTGTGCTTTCTAGGAAATGGAGCATGATGCTGTGCCGAAGCTCACAGAGATTCACAGTACGGGACTGTCAGGAGATGAGATGTACACACACTCGTGTGCAGCGTTATATAGACTGGGTGCGAGAAACCCTCAAGCGTAGGGAATGAGAGAGACAGATTTGCGGAGACGTAGGTGTGTGTCAGAACTAGGTGTAAAAAGTCACAGAAGAGTTCTCCCCTCCACAATCTCTTAGCTAAGATGTTTATTTCCGATTACGTAACATATTGCTTTTAAACAGATTCAGGGGTGGACGTCTGTTGTTGAATCATGTGTTTGTAATCTGGATCATATGCATTGCTGAGGAAGTATATAGTGAAATATGAAAAGATCAAATAAGTGCATTCACATGTTTTTCTCCCAGGGATTTGTAGCCATCTTAGGCTTTACATAATTAATGCCTTACACTCATAATACTGGTAATTATTCAGCACAGCAGCAGTGAAGTGATACAAATGAGTGTTTATGCATCAGCACTGGGGTTTCAATTAATTTATTATGTTTATTGTAATAACTGTAATGTAGAAAAAAAAAGAAGCCTATACAGTGTGTATTGGTACACTTTTACAAAAATGTATGTTCTTGCTAAATTGCTCCCAAATGTTAGATTTCTGTATCATAATAGTAGAATAAGTATAATAGTAGAATTAGTAGAATAATAATATTCTCCTGGTTGTTAGCCCTTTATTCCCCATACTTTACATATTGTTCCCTTATACTTACATGTACAGTAAGTACTTTATAGGTACACTATAATTACAGAAAGTTACACTGTAAAATCGGTTTATTTACGCAGTACTTTCCGGGCTGTAATCTAAAGCGTTACCAAATCATTTCACGTTCATTACATCGACTCTCCCAGCTAACAAAAATATGATCTAAGGATGTTTTACTAACATTCCCATTACGTTTTACAATTGTTATTTCAAAATGTTCTTTATTTTTTTATTTTTTTTATTCTTGGTTATGTGAAAGTTATTGAAGCTTGTTTCCGCCACAGAATAATCATTTAAAAAAAGATAATTGCACATTTTAATCTCACAATTCTGACGACTTTTCTCCGTATTGTGGGTTTAAAAGTCGCAATTATCTTTTTTTTTTTTTTTTTTTTTTTTTTTTTTTTGTAAAAAAAATTTTTCAAAATATTTAAAAGA
>FLSR01001127.1:119881-131306 GCA_900092035.1 Leuciscus waleckii
TAATAAATATATGAATTATTTTACTTTACAGTGTAACATTACAATGCGTATTTCTTCATTTCATCACTTGCTAGAGTTAAACCCTTGAGCTTTTATTTTGGTGGAAAACTGCAGTAAAAGCCTTTTAAGTGTCGTGACAATAGGTTTACAAATGCTCATTACAAATAAGTTAAGATGTTGTAATCATCTGTCCACGATAATTATGCAAACAGTGAGGGACAAGTTCCTTTCGAAAGCTCAAAATGTAGTTTTAGGTGTTTGTTTAAATCAGTATGAGCAACAGTAATAGTGATGCTTGCTTTAGCCGGCTCTATTAATAATGCATTCTTTATTTAATGTGTCATTAAGCAGACATTTTCTTATACAAAGCGACTTGCACTTACTTTCAGACAGCGTCCCTCGGGCGACCGGGATCCCAGGAACGCTGCGGTTCATTAATCATGTCTTCCAGGCCTTGAACACAACAAGCTTGGAGTTACTAGCCTTGATTTTAACCACTAATCTAGTGCTGCCACAGTGGACATGATGCAGTATATTTCAGTGATGATAGCTGATATTTCTAACTCTTAGGCCTGAAACATATGAAAGTATGTGGGGGAAAAAAAATGCTTCTAGGTATGCGCATTTTCATTCGTCATAAATCCTTGAGTTGCACTATAGTAATTCATAACCCTTGTGAAAAACAAGTATACTTTAGCAAAAAGAAAATGCTACTTATATGGGAATAATTTAAAAGAATATACAAGTGCAAACTAAATCTAATGTTTTAGGCCACTTGATTGCATTTAAAGTCCACCTGTAGTCAATAATTGAATCCATTAAAACTCATCTTTGATCACAAAAAATAGATATTTAACAGTTTGTTCCTTTAAAAAAAAAATATTATGCCTTAAAATAGCTTGAATGTAACTCGACACCCTTACCTCATTTAGTATGCGCAGTTCTATGAATATGCAAATGAGCCCCGCCTCCACTCACTCACTCAGCTCAGAGAGCCACTGGTTGACGATCACATGTTGATCTGATTGGTTACAAGGTAGTTTGTGAGGTCAGAAACACCAGCGATTTCAAAGCGTGTTTTTGAGACTGTCTTTGGTTCACTGCAGTTTTAAGGAGGAAATACTCAGCAATGCTGTCGACTTATGAATTTACACTGCTTTGTCTTAAAGCATATTAAAAACACCAGATAGACATATAAACAACATTAAAAACTGGATTTTCACCACAGGGGGACTTTAAGTGAAAGTGCATTACAGCTTAAATTGATATTATATGCTATTAGTTCTTTTTTGACCCACTTAAGTTGTAATTTAAGTACATCTTTATATGTGATTCCATAATTAGTTATATTGTTAACTATTACCATCTAGATACTTGAATAATAGCAATTTGCAATTTGTTAATGACATTCAATCCTGCATTTGTCGACATACTGGTCTACTTACAGACAACATGGTCCACGTTCTAGTTCAAGGTAATCGCATCATGAAAGGACAAATCATTTTAGCCCTTTTCAATGATGTATGCTTGAAAAAACACGATAAAACACGGTCTGATGTAATCAGTGAAGTTTAATTAAAACACTCCTGCTGGTATTATGAACTGTGTTTCTCATCGTCATGTATTCGTCTTCTTTGCTCTGCAGGAACTAAAAGATCTCCTTAATGAAATTCATTCATCTTCTATGGGAATGCGTAGAGGTCATTTCCACAGGTGATGCTCTCATGCATTAATTATATGATATCCTTTTATTCTTTTTCATGGAGAACGTTTTTGTGATCACTTGCATGATGCTTTGGTTGCTCATATTTAATTGGATGCTCTTCTTATGCTGCCTTTATCACTGAAACTTATATAGAGAAAAGACTAATTTAATATAGTCATATGCACTTCATTTGGCAGCCGCAATGATGTCCAAGAGACGTTAAAGATGAAAATCAAAGAGATCAAAGATAATCATGTGAAGTGTTATCTTTGCGTCAGTGTATTCTATTATAGTGAATGCATTTAATGTGTGGCAAATGCATCCTAGCTATAGTTGTTCACTGTAAGTATTGCACAGCTCTGTGGGATACTTGATTCTGATTGGTCAATTGCGGCAATTAAAGGGACAGTTCACTTTGAAATGGAAATTCTGTCATCATTTACTCAACCTTGTGTCGCTCCAAACCCAAACTTTCATTCATCTTTTTTTATATTTTAATTTGACAGCATCTGCGGTTGGAATCACCTGCAAATGCACAGACTTTTCGTTGAGAATCGACATGGTTCTCAGACTTCTCAAGCACAATTACTTTTTTTTTCATTTTTTTTTTCATGAAAATAGCCATTTAAAGGGTTAGTTCCCCCAAAGATGAGTAATGACAAAAATGTCATAGTGTAATGAGAGAGCGTTCTGACATATAACAAGGAAGCGCTGCACTATTCACACTACATCAACAACATAGGACAATGACATGGAAGAGAAGAGATTGTTTTATAAAGTGGTTATTTTGGGGGGTTGCGCACAAAAAGTATTTTTGTGGCTTCATAACATTAAGATTGAACCACTGTAGTCACATGGACTATGGATTAACGATGTCTTTACTACCTTTCTGGGCCTTGAAAGTTGCAATGATGTTGCTGCCCATGTGGGATCAGAAACCTCTCAGATGTAATCAAAAATATCTTAATTTGTGTTCAGAAGATGAACAAAGGTCTTACAGGTTTGGAACAACATGAGGGTGAGTTATTAATGATAGAAGTTTCATTTTTGGATGAATAACCCTTTAAATTGCTATTATCCTTTTGCACACCCACAGATTGCACAAGTGCTTCCATCTGTGCCCTGTCTCGTATTGCTCTGGCACTGAGTCTCACAGAAATTGCATGTGACATATAGCACACAGTTGCAGTTCATGGCCTGAGGGTAAGAAGTACTGCTGCTCATACTGAGGGTTCATGATTTAAAAATATCACTAAGCCCAGCTATCATCTTTAGCGTGAAACTTGTCCCACACCGGAATTAATGATTCGCCATGTAATTTTAGACTTACCGTTTTTGACTGGAAAAACCTAGTGACCAGAATATCATAAAGGGCCCTATCTTGCACCCAGCACAAT
This sequence comes from Leuciscus waleckii, assembly GCA_900092035.1. NCBI lineage: Eukaryota > Metazoa > Chordata > Actinopteri > Cypriniformes > Leuciscidae > Leuciscus > Leuciscus waleckii. The sequence goes on from FLSR01001127.1 coordinate 122,984, forward strand.
TGACTTTGTACACCGACACGTGTATCATTCCTATTTTGCACCCGACGCACAGCGGACTTTTCCCTCCACAGACGCACGTCGGTAAATTAGGGAAGAACTTGCGCTCCCGGGGAGGCTCGGCGAAAAGAGGATGTGTGCATGTTCCAGCGCAAACGTTCCCTGGTGCTATTCTGCAGTTTCAGAAAACAATTCCGCCACAGACCAGGAGAAACCTAGTCTAAAGTCTGTGGCGCGTTATTCAGATGCTATTTTAAGGGCGCATGCTTGGCCATAATGTAGCGTGTGCACAACGCACATACACTTTGCTTCTCTACTCTACACAGACACAGCATTTCCCATTTTTGCAAACTATACATAATTACAAGGAAAAATATTCCACATGAGGGAAATCATTGTGGTGTCCATGAAGATGTGAAAAAATAGGCATAATCTAGCTTACACATTTATTCAAATTATTATACGCCTGTTTAACCGAAGCTAATGTCACTTCTCTGTGTTTTACGGCCCTGACGAGAACGTCGGTCTCCTCGGCTGTGAACCGCTCCTGGCGTGCATCTGGCAAATCCGCCGTTATAATAGCAATCCGCCATGGAACAAGCGCGCCTGCTTTTAAAGGGAATGTGTGATGCCTTAAAATAGCTTCAATGTAACTCGACACCCTCGCGTCATTTAGTATACGCGTTCTATGAATATGCAAATGAGCCCCGCCTCCACTCACTCACTCAGCTCAGAGATCCACTCGTTGACGATCACACGTTGATCTGATTGGTTACAAGGTAGTTTATGACGTCAGAAACACCAGCGATTTTTGAGACTGTCTTTGGTTCACTGCAGTTTTAAGGAGAAAATACTCAGCAATGGTGTCGACTTATGAATTTACACATGGTTTGTCTTAAAGCATATTGAAAACACCACATAGACATATAAACAACATTAAAAACTGGATTTTCACCACAGGGGGACTTTAAAGTTAGGGCTTAAAGTTTTTGTGAGTGCACCTTAGAAACCGTCCTCAACACCCACATTCAGTAGTGTGTGTTAACAATCAACAAACCTGGCAACTGTTCCCAACCCTGGCATAGTGTTATTGATGAACGCGGCGCGTGTGTTTTGGAGGGAGTGTGATGCATCTCCATGCATGTATCCTGTCAGAGGAAGCACACGGTTTCGCTGTGGCCCCTCCGGGCACCATATGGCCCTCGTTCCTTCTGAACAGGAGAAGTCTGTTGTTTCCGTCTCCTGGCAGAAATTGAGCAGATTTGTCTTGATTTTACTGATACAGATCGCATAATGATGCTTTCCACTGAAGCAAATTCACTGGCAATATATCATGTATAAATCTGTGCAGTGGTGCTTAAGTTATCATATTATTTCTAATATACAATATCCGCAGCAGCTGCACTGTGAGTAGTGTGCATACTCATGATACATGACACAAGATTTGCTCTTCTAACGAAACATCTAGCTGCTTGCTGAGGCTCAAGTCCCTGATACACTTCAAGAACTATCGAAGAACGAACAGTGTGAACAAAATCAGACCAAAATGAAGTTGGTAAATGGTGAAGGGGAAACGCCTTCGATCTACCATTGGTTCGTGGTGATGATGTAATATGTGGGCGTGGCTCTGAGGCTCCGCCTTCTTTGAGGTGGAAATCTTCTCTGGTTTATTTCTTCTGTTCAGTCCGTCGAGGTCAGTCTCGAGTAAAACATGAACACACCGGAGAGATGCTTTATAGTAGAAACTTAAGTTATAGTTATTATTGAAAACTGATGCAGTGTTGTTCATGTTTAATGCTATAAAGCTGCTTGTTTTAAAGCAGTCTATTGGATAAGTCTGATTATTATAAACCTTATAAATGACCTGACTGGAATGCCGAATCGCAGAGCTGGTGCGTTCATAACCACATCGCTGTGATCAGATGCTTTCTTAACTGTTGTTTTCTCACCATTGTAATGTTTGTTGTGTGATTATTTTGTTATTGAGAGGAAAGTGCGCAGCTCATTACATATTCATCTGAACGCGGCTCTCAGCAGCGTCAGGATGTTCACAGTAAATCACTGTTCAGGTTTTTCAAACTTCTTTTTACCCCTAAGAGAAGAATACCGTGGGTATATCAGGCCCCCGTTGGTTCATTGGTGCTTGCATGGCCTTTTAACCTCCGGTTACTTCAGAGCGTCTCTAGGATTTGAGGACATTAAGGGTTTATAGGACTGGGTTTACAATATTGATCAATTGATTTGAACTTATCTTCATCCTTATGATCCCAGTATCAGTTTTAGTCTGTGCTGTCTTCTGTTGATGCATCAGCTTCACTGCCTTCACGGTCTCCTCAACAGTCTGCATGTCTACAGCCCGTTATTTGGATCTAGTAGACAAATATTCACAGCTAAAGCCTCCAAAGCCCAGTGATATCAAAGCCAGGCTTCTGACTGTCAGCGGGTTTAGAGTAAAATTACCAACCACAGTTCAGTTAGCTTTCAATTAAATGCCACATAAAGACATGTAACCGGCCTGATGACAGGATTCAGTGCACTTTTAAGAATAAAGGATTGGATAAGATGAAGGAGTTTTCACAGTGATGCCATAGAAGAACCCTTTTTAGTTCTTCAAAGAACCTTTTTTTTCTTGGTGTAAAGAATAAGTTAGTTTTTGTTGAGTATCATATTTGATACACCAGGCTTTTATGACAGTGATAATTTGGATCTCATTCTCTTTTAGAGGCAATTGATGCAACTGCTGATGTGAACAAAAGTTAAGATGAAATTCTGATAGCTTGTATGTAAATCAATTAGATCTTTATAACAGTATAGCAGATATTTACATAGCATGCAAATAAATATCAGTCGTCATTCTATACGTATCTGCCAATAATATGTCTTATGTGAGATGATATTGAAATGCTTAGTTGTATGATCAAAGCTCTGTAGTTTTAATGCAATTCAATACAATGATGATTGCGAGATGAACAAATAAACCTTCCTCAAAAGCCTGATGGTCATAGGCTATTTGATACTTACATTTGAACATAATTTTTTAATAAATTATGTATGAACTATCAAATAACCTTAGTTGCTTCAGTCCATTAAGTGTTCATCTCAAAATATGACTAACAGTATAAAAGTTATTTGTAGATTTACTTTATAAAAATCACTAAAGTTCAAATGCAAAAAGACAAGTGATGCACAAGCTGAAGGTGGATGTTTGTACAATTACACTAAAACTATGTTTATAGTCTTTTCTTCCATATTGTACCGTATATCCGAGTGAAACGCTTCTGTAAAAATAACAAAAGTAGGGCGGGGCTTGATTTTGTCTGTGGGGAATTGATTGGCTGGTTGTGGTTTGCTATTGGTGGATCTCATGTGAGTGACAGGTTGCATCATCAGAGAAGAGAAGAGATGCTGCAAGAGGAACTTATTCTGATTCAAGGTTACCAGGAACATGAATAAAAAAAAAATTTAAAATAAAAAATATTCCTTAAAGGGGTGGTATAATGCCCTTTTCACAAGATGTAAAATAAATTGTTGATGTCCCCAGAGTGTGTATGTGAAGTTTTAGCTCAAAATACCCCACATATATTTGTATATAGCATGTTAAAATTGTCACTTTTTGAGGGTGAGCAAAAACACACTGTTTTGTGTCTGTTCCTTTAAATGCAAATGAGCTGCTGCTCCCAGCACAGGGGGCGGAGCTTCAAGAGCTTGTGTTCTTTTACCTCACACAGACATACACTGCAAATTTCAAAACTTTTAGCCTTTTATGTTCAAACCGGAGTCAAACAATGATGGAGAGACTGAGACTGAGATGGAGAAGAAGTGACAACATGTAGAAGCAACAGGACATTTCTGAATGGTTAGTTGATGAATTTATGTAGCTTATGTGTAGTTATGTTCTAATCGTTGATTAGCATATTCTATCATGATAATCTATAAAACGCATTCCCGGGGGCGGGGTTTATGTAAATATTAGGGTTAGTGATGTCACCAACCCAGGAGGAATGTTGTGTAGTGTCTACGAGCCGTTTGTTGTAGTCCTTAAAAAGCCATTTCTTTAAAAGCAAATATCTCTCTTTGCTTTGAACTTTGAGTGTCGTAACTTTGCAGATGTTGTTTATGCTCAAACAGCAACATTACACACTAACTAAAGTTAGAAAAGTCAAATCATAATCAACTATCCCTTAAAAAAATATGAATAGTCAATTTTGCTTTAATGTTGACTTTAAGAGTCTAGAAGGGCCAAAGGTCCATGAATTCAGATTAATCCAAAATAAACCAAGTTTAACACAATTTTAGCCAGGTAAAAATGTATGGAACCAGTTACATAATTTGGAAATGTTGAAAACACAAATGATCAAAACCAATCAAAGTCTAAGAGTGAAAGATGCATATCTGCATACACACAACTTAGGATGAGAAGGCCTCTGTTAAATGCAGAATAACACTGCTGTACATTGCAAATAAGGTGTAGTCGCTCTCAATTTCTCATTAGCAGTTTGCAATGGTCAGTCCACCGGCCAGTACGTGAATGGACTGGAAAAGAGCTCCTGGCCGAAGCCAGTTTCCCAGCACTGCATTCGATATCTTAATGTGTGTATGATTATGACCTGCTTTGCTCTCCAACATGGCGGCTCTGCCCCGCGAGATGCTGATATCTGTAATCACTTGGCCAGCTGCTTCATTAATGAGATTTCACTGCGTTTCAACGAAAGTCAATGTACTTTGGAGATAAAGCTACTGTTTATCCTTTTAATGTGTCACTTTAAATACATAGGCCTTTTTTGGCCGCCTGCCCTCGTAATCCTGCATGAATAGTGGCAAGACAAACCATTTATAACTCCAGCCATAAACATCAGCGGCATTGTTTTCTGTAATGATGCTAATTTTCTTGTAGGGAGGGAGTTTTTGTGTCGCGCCCAGGCTAAATTGTATTAACGCTGAATAGGATTGCATTAAAGGCGTAATGCAAGCAGTGGAGGTTTATGAGTGCGTGGTAATAGGATGTAAAGTGCAGGTCACCTTGGAGACGGAGGACAGATCAGATGAATGACAGAAGCATTGGAGAGCACAGATGTAAAATATTCGCTCATGAATCAGCATTTATATTTTCTCAGTACAAGGTATTGGTTTGATTTGATGCTCTGCAACCATCATGTTATGTGTTTCAAAGAAGAAAAATTGCCAAAAACTCACAGTGCCGTCAAAAGTCCAAGACTGAAAAGATCTAAACAGACAAAGATGCAACATGAAGCTGTAATGATGAAAAGAAAGACAAAATGCAAGATAAAAGCCACTGCTTTTACATGACAAAACTTCTCAATGCATGATTGTGTTTGAAATGGCATTAACAACCCTTTATTTCCACACAAAACTGAAACTTTAAGTTCTTATTGCTATTACAAGAGTAAAACTAAAACTTAAAATATAACATATATATTTGTGTGAGTGAATGCAGCACAATCGTGAACATAAATGAACAACTTTAAAGGAGATTTTCTCAATGTTTCGATTTTTTTGCACCCTCAGATTCCAGATGTTCAATAGTTGTATCTCGGCCAAATATTTTCCTATCCTAACAAACCATACATCAATGAAAAGCTTATTTATTCAGCTTTCATATGATGGATACATCTCAATTTCAAGAAATTGACTGGTTTTGTGGTCCAGGGTCACAAATGGCGTATTAATCAGCGCGACATGGCGCTAAAACTTAAAACTTCTCACTGTACCTCAAGCTCCATTTGCAAAATTGTTATGCCGAGTTATCCTCTTTTCCCTAGCCGTGACCGCGTCCTATTCCCCTCTTTCGCTTCCTCCTCTTTTCTTCAGCTCACATAACAACCACAATTACCAAAGTGCGATTCATCTTGCTCTATTTGTTCATCACTAACGCATGCTGATGATGTTTATTCTTCTATACTACGATTCAATAGGTCATCATACAGTCTGCATACAGTATATGTCATACCCAAGTTTATTAGATCCATGTGATTTGTAACGATCTTATAGGATTGCAGAAATCACACAGTCTGTAGCGCACATACACTGGCATGTTTTTGCCTCTTTAGAATGACGTGCCTTGATAAATGATGCCCTTTCGGAGACGCTTCGTGTGTAAGGAAGTAAATAAGGCCCATTTTGTTTCCCTGTGACTTTACACATAAAGCATGTCATTATAGACACAACATGTGAGTGTTGTGACTTCTATAGCCCAAAATATTACAAAAATAATATTCAAGTAGTACAAAATATTACCAAAATATATGCATGTGTGTGTGTGTGCGCATGCCAGCGTCTGATTGATGCCCACCGGAAGTGATGGGTTACTGAAGTAGGTTTGTGTTAGTTTTGAGCCAGAGGCTGTTGCTGAACACACACACACACACACACACACGGTGTCGTCGTGGTGTTTCTGGGACGGTGTCAGAATGAATGACACATGTTAGCGGTGTGAATGCGAGACGGAGCCGCCAGCAGACATTTCATTTCAGAAGACAAGGGCAAGTATTTATAGATCCATTTCTGTTCACGTTAATTGCTAGTGCTGTGTCTCATTATAAAACTCAGTTTGTTTTCATTTCAGGGCTTGTTAGCGATGAAAGCGCTCGGCAGAAGTCACAACACTCATATGCTGTGTCTAAAATTACATGCTGAAGAAAATATCAGTGGTGCAATTTTGACATAAGAAGCACACAGCTTGTCAAGACTGGAAAATACTCTGATTCAGTGGCTGGTTTCACGCTGCCACGCGAAATTAGGCCATTTTACGTGTTTTCAAATGTTCAAATTATATAGAGAGAGAGAGTTTGAAATGGTTTATGTTTTTGAAAGAAGTCTGCATTACAGTATAATCTGTAATATTGTGAAATATTGCAAATTTTAATTACTGTCTTCTTTTTTTTAAATATATTTTAAAATGTCATTTCTGTGATGGCAAGGCAAAAGTCTTTGCAACTTTTAATCGATAAAAGTATTCATTTCTTTATTTTTTTTAATACATTTTTATTTTTAATATTTATTTTTAAATTTCTAAAAAAACCTGGTAATGTACAGTCAGTCTGGATTCATCAGACTACTTTTTACTTTAATAAAACAAGACGTATTATCCCACTATTACATGGCTACTTACTGAATAAATGAACGAATGCACTTGAAATATTTATTGGGATCGTGTTTTCTTCATGTGAGACGAGAGCATGGAGTTATACAAATGAAATGAGACATACAGCTGTGTAATACATTTTTTTTAAGACTGCAGTCCGTATTACAATATAGTGTCATCATATTTGACCATGCAATACTTAATTGACCAATCAGAATCAAGTATTCCAGTATAAGATGAAACAACATTCCTCTTTTGCTTATTTAGTGAAAAACAGTGTGTAAACATGCATTGGCTTTTGTAACTAGATTTTTATGATGCATACACATTTTTTATCTATCTACAGTCATAGCAAACTTCTATTCTTACAACACATTTTAGAAACCCTCAGCACGATTGTCTTGCAGAAATGATCATGTTTCTGTAGTTTGTAATATGATCTCATTGGCATGGACAGAAACTCTGTGCTTCTCGCTCTGGAAGTGTACAGTCAGATCTTCTACCGTCTCATTCATCTGCATCACTGCACTCATAATGTGTTGAGAGACACATGTCATGTGGTGTATTTCCTTATTGGTTGTGTTTGCCTGGGCCAGCGTCACTATTACTGATGCTCATACTGCGCCCAAACAAAATCTTACTGAAAGCTAATTTTTTGAGATATCAACCAAAATTTTTAAACACAACTCTTTCAGATTTTTGCCTTTGATTTTTTGCATTTTTATAGTCCAAAATGTTTGAAAATATATATTTTATATAAAATATGAATCGTACAATTTTTACATTGTACATTTTCATAAACTCAAACTTCTATAACTTTTTTTTTAACAAAAATAACAAAAATCTGCCAAATGTCTTCTATTACTATCACTGATGCTCATACCTTAAACAAACCCCTAATCCAGAAGTATTAAACTTCGGGGCAGATCTCATCCTGCTGAAGACATGAAGGATTCCTCAGATCGTGTGTGTTGTTGAGGACAGTGTTCTGTTACTTTAAGAGATCAGATGCAGTTTTCACCTGCTGGGTCATAAAAGGCGTCACTGTTTATGTGGCGTGACTGTATGTTTTAAAGGGGTCATGACATGGATTTTTCTATTATTTTTTTCATTTGTTCCTTTGAGGTTAAATGATCCAGTTTTAAGTGTCGGCTCCAGTAAAGTCAGCTTGAAACTGAACTGCCCTTCGAAGGCAAAAGACCAGATCGCGTTGGAGTGTGGTAC
>FLSR01001127.1:136320-150130 GCA_900092035.1 Leuciscus waleckii
TATATATATATGCACCCACATTTTCTCACAACTCTTTAAGTTAATTTAAGACTTCAATTACCTCATTAAAAACATAACTGTGTGTGTTTTTCTCTGTTCAAGTGCTGTCTGAAGCGGCTTTCTGTGCGCACACGTGTGTGTGTGTGTGTGTGTGTGTGTGTGTGTGTGTCACTGACTGCACTGCGTTCTCTTTTATGTCTTATCGCGCTTGAATGTTTTAAAAACATTTGCATGAATAAGAGTGTGATAATGTAACGCTAGCCAAAGGATGACGGGGGAAAACCGAATGTTGCGTTAATTGCGTTAAATATTTTTAACGCTTTAAACTGAAAAAATATATTGCATGTGTTATTATACGTAATATACGTGTATATATTTTTTTCAAATGTAATAAATTGCAACTAGTACATTCAAATACATGATAGACAAGTTTCAATAGTAATGATAGTAAATTCTATTTTAGTTTACCATAAATGCTTGTCAGTATCATCACAACACACTGACCCAGCGAACCAATCACAGCACATTTCATATCTCAGAAGGAGGGGCTTCATTGAAACAGGAAGTAGTGACGCGCTCGAGCCAGACTGGGGAGAGAGGAGCTGTTATAACTTAAAATATGTGACAAATCATGTGTTTTCTGAAGTTGTACAAGGGCATAATAGGAGCCCTTTAAGTTTTTGTCCTATTATGATTGGAGAACACCATGTTTAACATGTCAAAAGTGAATGTTTATCATTACCTGCATAATCATTTATGTTCATCGTGCATGTCTATAGCACAAACAATGCAGGATACTGCAAAGTTTAATAATTAGTGTTGTTTGTTCATATCCCCATGCATGTACAGTATGTGCAAACCCAACCCAACATTTCCAGCATATTCTCATGAAAAACGAGCTTATGCTTCACACATTTGTGAGTTTCTCTGTTGTGCAGTGTACTGAAATCACAACCAATATGGCCGTTCTGGGCCGGAGCGACTGTGTGAATATGATTTGTGAAATTCAGATACTTGCAGCTCGGTCTCTGCCAAGTGTGCTGATTGCTTTTCTTTGGGAGAAGCACTTGAGCCAGGAGTCGAGTAATAAGTGTTTTGCTGACTGTGGGCATCGGGAAGCTTTTGTTGGAAAGTCATCTAGGGCATAAACCACAGAGTCGCAGAGGTTCAGAACAACAGCGAGGCTTTAACAAGGACGTGTAGATGCTGACTTAATGAGATCACACGTGTGTCGGAGACAAAAGCTGGACCGGGACGTCCCAACGGGGGCGGGTGAAGCCATCCAGTGCCGGTGCCCTTGCTGGGAGTAATACAGGGTGTGTTTCGGAGAGTCCCAGCACAGGTCCGGTTGTTAATGGGTTACGCTAATGAATTACACAGAGGCCTGTGGTGAGGGGACACTGTCTCCTGCTTTCAAGTGGATTTGAGCCCAATGACTCCTATTATTGTTGTCCCTGTTCTGGGAACAGAGAACAAGACACAGCCTTGTCAGCATTTGCACGGTTCCTCTATATAGAAAGCAGTGTTGAGAAGTAGATAACTACAGTAGTGATGCTACTAACTCAACGCATTTTTGCAGAGAGTAGCTTAGCTGCTTTTAAATCAGTGTAGCTTTTCCAGTAGCTAACTAAGTCTTCTTATTATCACAAACTAATATTGTGCATTACCACGGCCACCATCTATTGCTATGTCACGCATCTTGTGGTTTTTCACTGAGAAGAGATTGCCTGATGATTATGTAGGATGTGCAGGAGGTACTATAGTAATAACTATAAATTATGCATAATTACATGCAACTAACCCTAAACCAAACCAAACCATATTCACAACCCTATAGTAAGTAGTTACGTATTACTTAATGTAGTTACTTAGTACTTAAATGTGTAATTACACTGTGTAACAAAGTGTAACCCAAATGTCCATATCTTATTTAATTGTAACAAAGTGTAACCCAAATGTCCATTCTTATTTAATTGCAATGGTAGTTTAATCTGTCCTAGTTCATAAAGTTCATAACACTGTGTTTTGCACCATTGCTTTGGCAAATCATCTGTCAATCGAACAGAAAACAGAATCGAGATATAGCTTAGTGCAACTTTCACACGGCAAAGGCATTGATAGTCCTTAGTAGCCGGTTGAGCTTGACTATTTGTGGGAATTATTATTTTTCTTATTATATACAGTTAATTGAATATTAATTCAACAAATATGTTTTATGGCCGTAATCGTTGTATACGGCCTCCACACTGTCTAATGAATATTGTTCTCATTGTATTGTAGTCTCACTTAACACTAGAACTACCGGAATTCTATCACTACTATAATGGCCATAGCAGTCATGCTGACCGCTCATATATTATTTGCATATCATTTCAATAACTATATCAAATCTAAGAATAAATGGATCTGTAATGTTAGGATAGGTAATAATAAACATCAGAAGACTACATTTTAATTCTAGGCCTATGTGAAAGTGTATTAGTTAATTGATAACCACAGAACAGCTACTGTAATTACAGATACAAAGTCGAAAGTGATACATTTTCAAGTATTTTCTTTGTAAAATGAAAACAAATGTATTCATCCTTGGATATTAGGATACAATAACTTACAAAAACATTGCCAATATGCATTTCAATGCAAAGGTGAAACCTTTATGGGCACGTATGAAACGCATATGCCTCAAACTGGCCAAAAACAGTCATTCTGACCGTCACAGGAAAATAATATGAAAATATAATACACTGCGAGAAAACGAACTGATTTAGTAACCAATATTTGTTTTAGTGAGCAAAAATATCATGCTGTAAAATTACAATGAAAATTGTATGCATACGGTCAATGGTCAGTGTGACTGTTATGGCCATTCAAGGTAGAAATACTCAAAACTCTTTTGTGTCTTGTAATTTTAATAAAATAACAATGACAGAATAAAATAAAGACACATTTAGGAAAAGTCAGGGTCCTATAGTTACATGGGTTTTATTCAACAAAGTTATTACATTGCAAAATTTTAAAACAGTCAAAATTACTGCCTTGGTAGTTCTAGTCACGAGACAGTTCACCAAGAAATGAAAACTTGGTCATCATTTGCTCAGCCTCATGTTGTTTCAATCCATAGTAAAACTGATTCAATTATGACATTATTAATTTTTTTGGGGGGGGATTTACTATCCCTTAAATGTTTAATAATCAAATGTCTGTCTCTGGGAGAGTTATATTACACTAAATATTACTTTTATAGACATGCAATTCTGTGCAGGCGGGAGATAAATTTGCCAGATGACAATTTCTCTAGTGATGCAATCAAGCATTATCAAGTCATAATAGTGTTTTTAATTTCGGCAGCATACTCATAGTGGGTAGTGTATTTCTCTTGATTATACTATGGTAGACACAGTTTCTTTTTGGTTTGGCTTCTTTCTTTGCTGTTAAACAATGGGTGCAGGTTTGAGCAAACTACAGTATATACAGTATTTGGATTAATTAAAACACATCAAACATGCCATGTTGTCCCTGTTCAGTTCAGCCGTGGCCCTGAATGCATTTAATTTATTCAAATGTATTCAGCTTTGAGTAGCGACAGTAATCCACTCTAAATTGATCTAAATGGCTTGAAACTTTTGGCCTGCTGCCTGGAAAAGGAGTTTTTAAGCTAATTGAAGCTGATCGTGTCATCTGATATGGTGATGCTAATATTCACTTGACCACTTGTCTTTTATTTGTGTTTATTTTCTTTCGATGTCTTGCTCCAGGGTTGCCCGCCGTAAAATATTTTTATTATAAAAGATCTGTTCCTTGTCACGGTCGATTACGTGCTCTCTGCTCTTCGCTGTTGTATTAAAGGACATCTGATTAAAAAACTCTGATAGCAAGTTTCACACACTACAGAATTGTAATACAATGCTCAGCAATTTCTCCCTGCCTGTCCATTAGTCCCAAATATGCTGAAAAAGTGCTTTTAGAGTTTTACACACACACGCACGCACGCACGCACGCACACACACCACACACACACACAAAAGAAGCTAAATTAAGTAATAAATGCATCATTGACCAGACTGAAAGATGTATGTAGAAGAAGATGGAAGATCAGCTTTAACTAGTGACTTCTGTGAAAAATAAATACACATATATACTTTTAAGTACAAACTAAACGTATTGTTTTTAGACCCTTAATTAGTTGAATTTTACAGAACTTAAGTGCATTTTTATAATTTCATAATTAAACAGTTCTAATTGTATTAACCAATATTGACAAAACATTAATATACTGTAACAAATGCATTGCAAATTGTTAGTTAATGCATTAACTTATGTTAACTAATGGGTCCTTATTGTAAAGAGTTACCATATGCTTTAATGTCAACTGGTTTGATGTATTTAAATATACACATTTATCATGATAAAGTTGCAATCTATTTAAATGTAATATTGAAAACAGTTTAAACAACTTCACATGTGCAAATCAAAATAAGTGAACTTGTTTAAAGTAGTACAAACGATCATTAAAACAAAATGATTTGAAATGTACTTTAAAGTAAAAAACTTTTAATTTGACATTATTACAAAGTGCACTTTTAAAAAGTGTACTTAAGAAACATAGTCATTAAAGTGTACTCTCTTTAAACACACTTACGTGGCATTTTATTTCATTAGTAGTGTCTGAAAGTACAGTTTTTAAAAGGTACTTTTAAGATTTGAATTGCACTTCATCAAGCGCACATTTAGTAGAATTAAAGGAGTAGTTTACTTTAAAATTAAAATAAAAATTAGCCCATGATTGACTCACCCTCAAGCTAAGTGTATATGACTTTCTTCTTTCAGGCGAATACAATCGGAGTCAGTGGCGGTTCTACATTGAATTACACCCTGGGCGAGACCCCCTTCGAGCGCCCACCCCCCCCATAAGACATTTTTCTTACACCATTGGCAGATAATGTTTTGCTTGTTTTAAGCAAAAACTCCATTTTTATTTATTTCCCTGGAAAACAAGACTTAATATCTTATGTCATTTTACTACTTTAGTAAATAACGTTATGCATCTTTATTTAAGAAATGTTTGATATTTGGACTGGAAACAAGACAAAAATACTAAGTAAGAAAAACATTTTTTTGCAGCGTAATAACTGAACTTGTAACAGTTTTGTTGCAAAGCACAATATTATGGTGAAATTCGATCTCGTGTTTGAGTTAAAACCGAATTATTGTTAAGCATAGAAAGAATCATAGCAAAAAGGCTAACAAATAAGAGTTATACCCACCAATTAATATTGCCCCTTCATTTATGACATGGATACCGTAATCATACAGAGAAAACATAGTTGCATACCTTTATCTTTTGGTCGTTTCTAAATTGGGCACCTGATGGCTTTGACCTTTCTTGTCCGTCTCTTATTTGGCACTCGACATCGACAATCAACAGATTTCCCCTGATGAACCCGAATGAAGAAGACGTTTTAACGAATGTCCTATCTGCTTTGATGTCGTTGATCTACTAGCCTCTGGTGTCTGAGAATCACCAACGAGTTTTTACAACAGTGTTGTCAAATATCTATTCCGAAGCTGTGGGGGGAGCTCTAGAGAGAAACCTGCGAGCAAAAAGCGAGAATACAGCGAAGAAATTCCCGAAACTGCATAGCCCTGCTTTAAATGAATTCTAACAATGCAATGTTGTGAGAACATGAACGTGAACAAACGTGAACGATGCTCGTGACAGTTAACGGGCCAGTGCTGCATTGTCTCGAAAGTTTAAGCCTTGCCTATTTAAATAATTAAACTTAATTACCGTTTAACGTTTTATTGCACTTGAACGGACAAAATAAAACAAAATGATGTAAAAAAAATGCTCGTCTCGGCGGTTGTGTCTTAAGGGAACGTAAACAGTTGAGAAAGATAACGCACATTTATCATTATATTGGCTCTTAAAGTGACAGCAGCCTAATAAACCTGATGCCGTTTGCGTTTATAATGTTAATCAAACAACACAGGACAAAACAAAATCATTCTTGACTGAATTAACTTAATCTCTCTTTAACTTGTACAGACTATGCAGTGTTATTTTACATTTGATTACTTAATTTATTAAATGATAAAATTTCTGTATCTGGAAAGTGAATTTTCACAGGTATCTAAAATCTATATTTATATATTTAAAAAACATTCTTAGAACATTCTTTGCTATTCAGTATATTTAGTTTCCTTCCAAAAAATAAATAACCACCTAAGACAACTAAATAGTTAAATGAAGTTCACTGTAAATTTCAGAGTAAATGCAAATCAATAACACAACTGTTAAGCATGTAGGCTTACAAGCAAGTAATTAAGTTATAAGTTAGGTTACAAATAAGTTATTACTTATAAGCTAAGTATAATTATTAAATCATTTAATTATTGCAATAAAAAGCAAAACATTTATTCTTTACGTAAAAAAAAAAACTTCTATAGCAATTCAACTCTTGATTATTATTTTTTTTTAATGCAGATGAATTCAAATCTTTATTATTAATGATTTTATGAATATGTACCTTAATTTATAACTGGTATTAATTCAATAAAAGGCTAGTTAAAAATAGTTTGTGTATGATTACCCCGTTTACTTTCTTAATAAATATTTCTGGGCTTATTGTACACAATTAATCGATATTATTCTGAAATTGTAAAAAAAAAAAAAAATGAATGAACTTCCTCCACCTCTGACACATTTTTCCCCGTTCCGCTGTAAACTCTTTAACAATATGCCTGATGTGTGCGGGTTTAGTAACATTTGTAATAGTTCTTCTAGTACAAACACACTTTTTTATTATTATTATATAAACATACAAACTAAAACTAGCGTATTGTGAAAAATGGCATGTGTTCAGAGCATTAAATCATCTGCACTTCCAGTCACGTCACCATCAGCAGAGAAGGACGAACACACGTTAGCACGAAGGTTACACACCTGTCAGGATGCATCTCTCACACACACACACACACACACACACACACACGGATCCATTCTGCTAGGCACATCTCTCTCTCTCTCTCTTTTGTTCGTTTCATATTCTTTTGTACTCCGTCTCCTCCACCGTTATCAAACTCAGCTTGTCCTTCATATCTCTCCCACAACACTTCAGTCTCTCTCTCTCTCTGTCTGCCTCAGCAGGATTGGGTTTTAAAGTGGTGATTCCTGCGCTGATGTTGAATCCACAGCGCCACGACAAAAGAAATCATATTTTACCGAGTTGTGAATGTGAGCTCGCGGTCTGAACTGAGAGAAAGTTGGTTGGTTGACAGATTCACAAACAAGTGAGCTGCTTCGGTTAATGCATCGGCCACAAACACTCAGAGGTTACCAGATCTGAACTGGTCTAATAGTAGAGCACGACGCTTGCAACACCGAGGTCATGTGTTTGATTCCCAGGCAATGTATGAACTGAGTAAGTGTCTTCAATGCAACATGCTGCAATTCACTGCAGATAAAAGCATTAAAACACTGAAAATTATGATTTTCTGCTGACAAGCTTGACGTAATATGTATGTAATATGAGAGGAAATTAATGCTTTTTTTAAGGGATGCACGAAATATCGGCCGCCATATCGGTATCGGCCGATATATGTTCATTTTTAACGTTATCGGCAGGATTAGAAAATTTGGCCAATATACTAAGGCCAATTAATAATGTATAATTTCCTTCAGCTGAGACGCTTCAGATGAGCACTCTTCAACATGATGATTTTTAATTGCTTAAAATATGATTGGAATCACTTGAAAAAAGGAAAATACAGTCAAGTGCAACAGTAAGTCTGTCATATATCGGCTACATAAAATGATCATGAGAACATTATTATTGTGTGCGACGTGGCTTTTAATGGTGACAGTTTTGTTTTTGTTATCAGGCTCTCAAAAACATCAAAAAAATTGGAGTTAGATTTAGCGGACAATATTTTGGTTGTCGGCTTTCAAATATAAGGAATTATCGGTTTCATATCGGTCGGTGCATCCCTACTTTTTTCTATCAGTTGTTTACTTTGTAATAAAAATAATATAATATTTGCCTATTCCCGGCCATACATTGAAATAATATAATGCATTAAAGCACTCAATCATCACCTAATTTACTCTTTAACATTGTAAACATGCATATTTAAGTATTGTAATGCATACTTATAATGAAACTAATAGTTCCAGATGTTGATTGGCCAATGCAGCGTTCTGTCCATATTCATTCAAATACACAATATCATAACAACTAATGATGCGTACAGACCAAATGTAATACATTTACTGGACATTTTATTTAAAAGATATGATCATGGCTGCAGTAATTTATCAAATGATGAAGATGAGCTTTATAACAGGGCACATTTAGGCCTAAAGATTTATATAAGATTTGAATTTCATATAAAATGTCCAACTAATACACTGTAATGTATTAGTAAATAATAATGTAATAATGTGATGCATTTTTGTCAATCATACATAAATGAAACAAGTAAGAATTCTGCTCTCTAAAAACATGCCATCGTTTTTTATTAACTATTTGCATCGATTTGATCTATTTTGATATTTTCAAAATGCATTCTTTTAAATTGCTTAAAATCAGCATGAATCTGTTCGCTGTAAGTATTCGGTTAAAAACTATGGTTAAAGATGGTTAAAATGTGTCTAGCTGTGGAACAAGCAATATTCAATTAGGTCAAATGAATTAGATTGAAAGAAATTGTATTAATTGAATATATAAACCTGGTTATTGTTCCTTCATAACAAGACAAATTCATTGTATTAAATGTAGGCATGCAACGATATTAACATTTTGACGATACCGATAACCGATAATTCTTTATATTTGAAAGCCGATAACCGATATATTTGGCCGATAAATCCAAATCCAAATTTTTATATCATTTTTGAGAGTCTCACCATTAAATCCATGTCCCAAGCACACAATAATAATATTCTCATGATAATTGTATGTAGCCGATATGACAGACTTGCGCTGCTAATGTTGCACTTGACTGTATTTTCCTTTTTTGAAGTGATTCCAATTTCCAATCATATTTCAAGCAATTCAAAACCATCATGTTGAACAATGCGCATCTGAAGAGTCTCAGCTGATGGAAATAATACATTATTTATAGGCTTTAATATATCGGACACATTTTCTTATCAGGCTGATAACGATAACATTAAAAATGAACATATATCGGCCGATACGGATATGGCGGCCGATATATCGTGCATCCCTAATTAAATGTATTAGTTTGTTAATGTGAAAACTAATTAAGTTATGTTTATGTTAATCCAAATGCATGGAAATTTTACATGCAATTCAAATCTATAAATAATAAATTCAGGCCTAAATATTTTTTCGAGTGTTATGGCATACTTTTAAGAATTCAGGAACGACACTGAACATTCATTTCCCAGTGTGCCAGATAGCAATAGTCTGTTCAACAACCGAGTGCTCAGAACCGGCCCGATAAGAAACGCACTGCGGATTAATAATACCTATCCTGCACCATCACCTGATTTGCATAAATTCCTTCATTGAATCGGATGCTAAGACAATGCAAACTGAGACAATAAACGCCGCCATCATTGGATCCTCACAGAAATGTGATGCGGTGCACAGGATTACAGCGCTGCTTTATGACCTCTGATGGCACACGCTCAGACGCTGGAGATGCTCATAAATAAACACAGTCACACAAAGACTGCATTATCACCTCATCCACCAGCCTCTCGACCCATACGGAGAGAGAGAGAGAGAGGGGGGGATTTAGAGATTTGTCCTTTAAAGGCATGATTTTGCTCTCTCATCAGTACAGGTATTCTCTGAGGACAAGACACTTTAGATGGGGTCGGTGTCTTGCGCTCGCTCCCAATCTCTCTCGGTCTCTGCTGGAGCTGTCACCATTTAAAATTCATTTTTTTTTAGCAAAGCAGTGACAGTAGGAGGTTAGGAACTACACGCACACCACACATACGCCTTGAGTATCACTACTGAGCTGGACTTTAAATTGACATCATGACTAGACAAGCTCCAGTGTTCAAAGTTTTGAGTAAAAGAGAGAAAGCCAGCTCACATCAGAAGTTAAAGCTAACATTATGACATCAGGTATCTAAAGGCCATTATGATATAAAGCCCATTCACACACCAACGATGATTCTCACATTTATATCTGCTTGCCTGTTAACAGTAAGCATCATCAATAAAGGTGTAAACTGAATTTGGGCTTTTAACATCAGTACATTCCAAGCTTAATGTGACTTATGTGCTGTAAGAAAAGTTGCAATTATCTTTTAAAATATTTTATTCTGTGGCGGAAACAAGCTTCCATACCATATCGTTCCTGTGTGTCATTAGGTGTGAATTCCGCTATTCTCCATTATTCTCTATTTATTCTCATAATATTATTAATAAATATTATATTTTATGTTCAACTGAAGAAAGAACTTTGCACAGGTTTAGAACTACTTGAGGGCGAGTCAATGGCAGGGTAGGCGATTTGTTCTAGAAAGCTTTTTTATTATGCTGGTTGAAAGTCTCTTACCATCCTGACAGCAATCGCTAATATGGCTTTCAAAGTTAGCTCGCTATTGGCATTGCTAGCATCTCCGAAAATTGCCTACCCTACCTTAAATGATAACAGAATTTTCATTTTTGGATGAAATATCCTTTTTTTTTTTTTAAGTCAAACGTGGCCTTAATCTTAAATTTATAAAAGTAAATAGTAGTATATAAAAATTTCAGACATAAAAAATCAGACATAAAGCTAAAATTGTCTACAAAGTAGCAGTTGCTAGATAAATTTCAGACACGTTTTGAAAGAAAAAAGGTAATAAAAAAAGCATCAAGAATTTTGAAGCAAGCTTTTCCAGTAGCCTAGCCTACTGTTTATTGTCCACATCAGCTTCACGTATGACGTAATCATGCCTAATAAGGAAAAACGCTTACCTGTACGACGCATGCGCAGACGCGGTGCCGCTCCTGGAGATAAAGCAGCAGCTCCGACGAGCCTTTTGTTCCCGCTGAGGGAAACAACGGTTGATCCTCTGGGAAGGATTATAAAGAGAAGTTGTAGGCTACCTTACTTAGCATATCCCTATGTTTACATCACATTTGTGTCTTTACTATCAACCGGTAAAAGACAAAAGATAAAACTCTCGACTGATGTTAAAGATAATCTTTGGATATATATATATGTTGCCAATATAAAAATAAATAAATACATATTATGAATCGTTATATTTTAAACCTTTCTGAAGTCTCACCTGATATTCACTTCTGAACCTGCTGATTAGCCCCGCCCCTCACCATCCTGTGGGACGCAGTAATTGGATAATAGCAGCATGAGTATTCAATTATGATTGGTTCAGTTCCGCATAACTCAAACCACATCTTAAACTTGATTGGCTAGCTCTTTTTTATAATAATACTCTGTCATTTGCACGTTCTTGCATTGCAGCCTCTTCTTTTCTGTAGGCATCTATAAAATAAAAAATAAAAACCTTGTGAAAAGGCAGCGGTTTATAACTGACTTGACTTTTAAATACTGTGTAAACAAAGATTAGCAAATTCTCTTAAATCTTTAATTGACTTTCTTCGTGGTTAATTTCAACACATAAAGTTGATAGAGTTTATATTTGCTTACGTTTGATTTTCTATTATAATTCAATCTTTTCAAGACGTTTGTAAGATGATCAATGTGAGGTAAGATGATCAATGTGTAGTTTGTCAGTACGAATCTGACTTTTGGTAACTAGACCAAGAATGAAATAAACAGATGGTTTTGTTTTCTAATCTCTACTGAGAGGACCAATGGGAAACGTTTGGCTCGGGCAGTTCCTAGTCATTTTAACAGTTTATTATCATCACAGCTTCTGTGAAGACACCGTCCCGTTCCCTGCAGCGCACTGCCGTATAAAATGCATTTCCCTGGTATTTAGGGTAATTTAATTTTAATACGACTTTTGAACGAATCTGCCATTCTTATTGATGAACCCAGGTCAGAGCTAGTGGTGTGTTTCAGTAGATTAGTCTAAAGTGAGAGAATGACGTGTTTTTAATGAGATCTTGGATTCTTTTTGAAGACTTGATTTTTTTCTGGAGTTACTGCGGGTCTCTCAGGCTTATGAGCTTATAATGAGTGTTCTGTCACTTCTTCAAATAGTGTAAAGCCATTTCTAAAGGAATGTAATATTACCATCTCGTGAAGTAAGACCAGAGATTGTTTTCAAGTCTAATATAACAAAGAAAAAAAAAAATGTGCAAAATGAAATCATACATCTCACGTCTTACTTGTTTGTGCATTTCTTTTTTTTACTACCAAACAATTTCCACTCAGACATTGCAAGTAAATTTAGCAAATAATAACGGCAAGTAACATGCCAATTTGAGGTGGAAAGACTGAAATGGTATTTTCTTGTAAAAGATACTCCAATAAACTTCAATAAAACCTTTTCACAGTGTACGATATGCATCTTTAAAGAGGGAAACAGAGCGTAATTGTCTCCAAACAAGACCTGTAATATGTCAGTGTTCTGCAGAGTTACAGAAACCGCTGTGTTCATGTATTACTTTAGAGAACGAATCAATCTCTGTATCTTTGAATTGACAATTGTGTGTCAACAAATGGAAACAGCAGATTATAAATGAGATATTCAAATAATAAATCAAATGGAGGCATTTAAGATTCACATGATAAAATGGAAGAGTATCAAATCCATTTGTTTACTCTTCATTTATTTACTTTACGTTACGCTTTGAAATCTCAATCTAAATGTACTGTGTGTGTGTTGTTGATTTTAGTTGATTATTTCTCCGTGTGTGTGTGTGTCTCAGGTCTCTGTCTGGGCGTATAGTTGGAGGAGTTTGGTGGTTCTTCACTCTTATCATCATCTCGTCCTACACGGCGAACCTGGCCGCCTTCCTCACGGTGGAGCGGATGGTGTCGCCGATCGAGAGCGCAGAAGATCTCGCCAAACAGACAGAGATCGCCTACGGGACTCTGGATTCTGGGTCCACCAAAGAGTTCTTCAGGGTGAGAGATCAATATTAATGCTTATTTAGATTTAGATCAACATTTAGATGGATGATTCATTCTAGGGCAAGGTGGTATGACGATATATATACTGTATATATATATACTGCCATTTTTTATGTTATTTTTTAAAGTCTTTTATGCTCACCAAAATTGCATTTATTTGAATAATAAAAAATACAGTAATATTGTGAAAAAAGTATTACGATTTAAATCAACTGTTTTCTATGTGAATATATAGTTAAAGTGTAATTTATTCCTGTGATCAAAGCTGAATTTTCAGCATCATTACTCCAGTCTTCAGTGTCACATGATCCTTCAGAAATCAGTATAATACGATGATTTGATGCTCAAGAAAACAGTGTACATTTTTTTTTCTATATATATATTAAATAGATCAAAAGTGTTAGGGTTAGGGTGGGGTTAGGGTTAGGGATTTTTTTTCTTTAAAGTAAAGAAGATTTATATTATTAGAATTTTATTTATTTTTTTGAATAAATGCAGTTCTTTTTAACCTTTTATTCATCAAATATATTAGGCAGCAGAACTGTGTCCAACACTCATAATAAATCAGAATATTAGAATGATTTCTAAAGGATCATGTGATAGACTGGAGTAATGATCCTGAAAATTCAGCTTTGCATCACAGAAATAAATGATAATTTAAAGTATAAAAAATTGAAAATCAATTATTTTAAATTGTAATAATATAGCACAATATTACATTTTTTTTCTATATTTTTGATCAAATAAATGCAGGCTTGATGAGCAGAAGAAACTT
>FLSR01001127.1:152173-163341 GCA_900092035.1 Leuciscus waleckii
GTTCTGTTCGTGTGTGTGTGTGTGTGTGTGTGTGTCGCAGGCGAAGTACACTCAGAAGAAGCTGGAGGCCGTCTCTGATCTACCGAACCTGCTTCATCTCGGTCACGCGCTTCACGCCAGCAAACTCCAGAGCAACGTCAGTCTCCATCTCACTCACACACTCGCTCTCGCTATAAAGCATCATTCACCGTATGAACGCTGAGCTCTGATTGGCTGAACTGTCTGTCCGTCAGGTGGAGTACAGGAAGAAGTATGAGGAGTCTAAGGGGCGGAGCCTCGTCACCCTGGATACGGCAGAACAGCGCCACCATCAGGAGAACGCAGCGCTGCACAGTCAGGTCACTCAGAGTTACTGATGCTACACTTACTATACCATTTCATTTAAGATTACTTTACATGAACTAACAATGAACAATACTTCTACATCATTTATTAATCTTAGCTAATATTAATCTCAACATTTATTAATACAGTTATTTCTGTTAACATTAGTTAATGCACCGTGAACTAACATTAACATTGGTTAATAAATGTTGTAAACATGTATTGTTAGTTCATGTTAGTCAATGCAGTAACTCTTAACAAATGAGAAGTATTACTGTTATTTTAGTATCATTGAGCAACTATTCTATTTTTTATTAATAGTTGGAATCAGATTTTATTTTTATATTTTATATTCTAAATGTATAGTAATATCGTTTGTGCTTTTATCATTTCTATCATTTTTTTTATTTAATATTTTAGTACATCAAGTAAACCTAAATGAAATATTTTTTTTTACAGTTAATGTTTATTTTATTTCACATGACAAAACTTTTTTATGGTTTAATTTTAGTGAACTATTATAATCTTGGGGTGAATGTGAAATATGAAGCATGATGGGATTTATCTACTGTTTGATTCATGTGACCATCAACAGCAGGATCTGTGTGTGCAGGTGAAATATAAAGAGGAGTACGAGAAGCAGCGAGGGAAGTCCCAGATGGAGTTTGTGGACACGCAGACCTATAAAGTGTCGAAGGAAGCTCAGCGGATCCAGAGCGAGGTGTGTGTGTGTGTGTGTGAGTGTGTGTATGTATCCAGGTGAGGTGACGCGCGTCTGAATGTCTGAGGAGAAACGAGCTGCTGACTGTGTGTGTGTGTGTGTGTGTGCGTCATGCGTCGGGTCAGAGGTCACTCGTCATGCGTCACTCGTCATGCGTGGGTCAGAGGTCACTCGTCATGCGTCGGGTCAGAGGTCACTCGTCATGCATCGGGTCAGAGGTCACTCTTCGGCCGGAACTCGACTCGTGTACGGCCGTTAGCAGAAGCCAGTGATTATAGTTTATAAAGTTATAAATATGGATATTTTTCTTACACAATCGACTGGCTTCACTTCAGAAGGCCTTTATTAACCCACTTTTATAGGCTTCAAAATCTAAGTTACTATTCACTCCCATTATAAAGCTGGGAAGAGCCAGAATATGTCTTTATACACCACAGATTGTGTTCGTCTGAAAAGAAGAAAGTCATACACACCTAGGATGACTTGAGGTTGAGTAAATCATAGGCTAATTTTCATTTTTGGGTGAACTATCCCTTTAATGTTTATAATATCTCAATATCTTCGTGTCTTATAGTCGCATTTAGCAAATTACAGCTGGACGGTAACATACTTTACATTTTGTGACGATATAAACAATCAAGCATTTGAGATTTGATACTGTATATGGTACATATATTGCGCTACGTGATTGTACTGTATGAAGTGGTATAGAATATATATCCAACTGTATATACAGTGCTGTGTGATTATATAGTTACATTTCACAACAATACAAGGAATCAGGCAGTTGTGATTTTCTATATAGTCGGCTGTATATCGCTCTATCTGATTGTAGTGTATGTATGCTAATGAAGTGGGATAGAATAAATATCAATTTTTTTATGTATAACTGTGCGATTAATACAGTTCATATTTACATTGCAATATAAAATGTAATCTGTCTCATCACAGTAACAGTGGCATCTCTGATATACTGGCGGGAAGCATTTGATCAGTAACCGTGGGAATAAGTAAATGTCAGGCGTCCCGTTGCGTTCGGAGTTTGTTTGTCATCTGTTGTCGGGCGTTTATGTCTGAGCGCAGGTTTGTCCAGGGTGTTGTTTATTGTCGGCGTGTGATGTTTTATTTGGGAGTGTTACGGCACAACAGCGATTCGCTCCGGGCCGGACGTGACAAACTTATTATGGGCCGGCTGTCCGGTCACGGTCCGCTGCTTTCCTCTCACACACTGGAGCGTCTGACTGAGCCTGTGTATGAAAGAGGCACAAATGATCGAGTACGAGACACACTGGGACACCAGCACGTCAGATAACATTTCTCACAGGACTAACACACTTTCAGCCGTATTAGACCCATCCATCTTATTTACAGCAAAGCCAGCACACTTTAGAGATCGCTACACAGTATCATATTTATATATCAATATGAAACCTGAGAAATAAAATGCATCACAGTTTTCCACTGGAACGGTTTTCAACATCAGGAATCATAAATGTTTCTTGATCATCAAATCATCATATTAGACTGATTTCTGAAGGATCATGTTACACTGAAGACTGGAGTAATAATATATTCAAATTCAAAAATTTTCACAATATTACTGTTTTTCTCTCTATTTTTGATCAAATAAATGCAGCTTTGGTGAGCAGAGACTTTTACCGACTTTTAGTGTATATTTGACCATTTATTAGACTCCAGTCCACGCTCTCCTACTTTTTACATAATAAAATTATGTCAGAATAAAATCGCATGCACATTTATTAACATGCACATATCGAGCAAGAATATATACCATTAATCTATAATTTGCAAGAAATGAAAAACCCCATCGGGATGATAAAAGTCTCCTTTAAATGAGGTTTATTTTGTGGGAGTGACCGGCTGTATTCGCCATTATACATTTAAAACAATAATATCTTAGTCTAAACCTAAAGTAATATTGACAAACTATATATCAGTTGCTTACAATCTGTAGTTTTGGTTTCTTTCAAAATGACACAGGAACAGTAATTTATTAATTTGCAACAAGTACATTTTTTAGACTTATAAAACATGTTCAGACTTTTATTTTGAAAAATAAGGATGGACATGAAAAATCATAAAATATTGGTAGAAATGTCAGTTTGTTTTCATGCCAAGAGTTCAAAAGACAACATCCATTCTATGTTTTGAGGGGGGAAAAAAGTACATGTTTTAAAATATAAAGAAAAAATGATAGATTCTCCATTTGTAATGTGGGTTTGTTAGAGGTTGAATTCAAATCAAATATTGCCAAACTGCCCATAATACTTCTGAAAAGGATGTCTACTTCATAAATAGTTTGAAAACTATGGAAATATATGGTTCAGATGAATTAAACCATAAATGGAAATGGAGGCGCCCTTAATTGGTCACTAATGGAGTCTCGTTGTCACCTAGTGGAAGCGTTTGGTACTGCGCCCACACAAAATCTGACTGAAAGCTCATTTTTTGAGATATCAACCTCAAATTTGGAACTTTTCCATGATTTATGGCTTTGATTTTCTTGCAGTGTTAGAGTAAAACATGTTTTGTAAAATATATTGTCTATGAAATAAATAAATAAAATATTTTTTATATATTTTCATGAACTTAAACTTCTACAACTTTTTTTTATTTATTTCACTTTCACTTCTACAAAATATCTGCCATGGTGTCTCCTTTAAAAGAGAGCAAACTTAAGTCTGTGCTATAAAGTATTCAAATTTATAACAATTTAAAGTGAAAATGTAACTTTGGGGTCTCTAAATAATTATATGATCAATAAGTTATGACAACATATGTTTTTACATTGCTTTAACTCAAAATAAGTTCAGCAAATTTAAACTTTTTTATGAGTTATGCAAGATTCAACTCATCTTTTTAAGTCAGTGTAATGTAAAGTAAGTTGAAATGACTTAAACATCCAAGTTGATTGTACTTAAATCTTTTTTTTAAGTGAATGGGATTGACAGTTAACGGTTGGGTTACACTTTATTTTAAGGTGTCATTGTTACAGTGTAAATATCATTTAAGTACTGAGTAATATTAAATAACTACATGTACTTACTATAGGGTTAGGGTGGGATTAGAGTTTGGTTGAGGGTTAGTTGCATGTAATTATGCATAATTTATAGTTATTACTATGGTCAGTACATGTAACAACGACACTGTAAAATAAAGTGTTACCAACGGGTTAAATATCCTTTAAGATAATTGGCATTTGACTAGTAGTGCCAAAAGACTTTTTTTTTTTTAGCTAAAACAAATTTTTTTTTTTAAGTCAAGTCACCTTAGCTAAAACTAGTAGTGCCAAAAGACTTTTTTTTTTAGCTAAAACATTTTTATTTATTTTTTTAAGTCAAGTCACCTTCATTTATACAGCGCTTTTAGCAATATAGATCATTTCATAGCAGCTTTACAGTGATAATAGGAGATTACAGTAACAGAGATTGTTTTGGCTTTACAGCAGATCTAGGATAAAGTTATTGTCCAGCTAAAGTTAGTTTTTGATTGATTCACTTCCGTTGCAAAGATCATGATTTTGAAGAAAAGATTGTGTGACTGATTTGATGTCTTTCGCCCTCTAGAGGTCAAAGATTGCGGTGTACGAAAAAATGTGGAGCTACATGAAGTCTGCGGAGCCCACGGTGTTCACCAAGACGACGGCCGAGGGAGTGGCGCGCGTGCGCAAGTCCAAGGGGAAATACGCCTTCCTGCTGGAGTCCACGATGAACGAGTACACGGAGCAGAGGAAGCCCTGCGACACCATGAAGGTCGGAGGCAATCTGGACTCCAAGGGATACGGGGTCGCAACCACCAAAGGATCGCAGCTAAGGTGGGTGGAGTCCTATAACAACCCACCAATCACAGAGCTGTTATAGTGTTCCACCTACCCTGCTGTGTTTCTCTCTCTCTCTCTCTCTCTCTCTCTCTCTCTCTCTCTCTCTCTCTCTCTCACTTCGGATGTGCGTCGCTTGGCGTATGTGTGTATCTCAGCGCGTCGCATTATCCTTTTTCAAAAGCGCTAGGACGCGGTTGCGCTCCGGAGGCGTCTATCGTTGCTAAGCAATCATCATCTGCGCTCTCCATTACAGGAAGGAAATTTCAGAAATGGATTTCCACCACAGAAAAACCCTTGCTGTAACTCTGTTACAAGATTTATTTTCTAAGAGCCACTTCTCTTCTCTCTTTCTGCTTTCCTCTCATTTATATACTTATCCCTCAAATATTTCCACTTCTTTCTGCCCTCATCCTCTGAATACACATAATGATTAATGTTCAGAGAACAGATACATGTAACATTACATGTTTGCAAACAATTGTCATTGACTGACAGCATATTCTCTACAATTTTATATACTTATAGGAAATACTATTAATGAGAAAAAATTAGAAAATTTGTATCTTAGCAAAGAAAAAGCTAGCATGACTGACATACCAGTAAATAAACATTAATGTAAAACAGTATCATGCTTACCAGTTATTCCAAGCTCCAAGCCTATGCGTCTCCATGCATTATTTCTCTTATTTGAGTCGAAATAATGCGGGCTTGACAAGTCATAAAGTTCAGGAAATCCCTGGACCGCAATGATGAGCTGCTCCTCCATTTTTCTGCTGAGGTTTCAAAGTAACAGAAAAGGTGAGGAAGCTGATTGGTTGGTTCTTGTCACGTGACCTACGGTGCGCTTGCGGCATTCTGAAAAGTTGAGATGTTTTTATGTCGATGCGGCGCGGACGCGCATGGAAAAAATGAGCGCGTCGCACCGCGACCGCGTCGCTTCCATTATGAGCGCGCATACGGCGCGCCTACATTTGAAATAATGAACTTGAGCGCGCAAAAGACGGGATATGTGAGTCCAGCCTAAGACATCAATCGAAGCTGATTTTGGCTTCCAGTGATTACTGAAACATGATGCCGCTTTCCGTTCCTTTCCTTGAAGGAACCCGTGCGTAACATCCGTATCATGTAAGGTCACGTGTAAAATTAAGCGTACTTTGGGCTTCGGGTGTGCGCTTAAACGGACAAATACACGCAAAAATATGTCAAAATGTCCGTCTTTGGGACTTTTTAACTTAAACGCATCCAGTTTGGTCTTCAGTGAACATAACAGCTGGGGAAATAATCGAATGCTTGTCAGTGAATGAAGTCTTAAAGTGACAGCAGCCTAATAAACCTCTCGCTGCTCTCTCTGTCATTCAATGTCAATCAAACTACAAAAGAAAGTGAGAGAATCATTCAATGATCTTCACCGAATACCATTTGTAACTTTAATAAGAATCGATGTATATTTTATTCATTCATAAAAAATTTTTTATTTATTTTGTTTTATTTTTACAGTTCATTATTCAATTTCGGAATAGTAAGCTAAATTGTTTTATTTTTATATACATGTAGGTATCATTACACCCCTAATATGAATATATATTGTATTTTTTTAAGGAATCATATCATGAGAAATCAAATATTTCTTATTTCTCAAAGATTTTCTGAGATAGAGTTTAATGAATACTATGAAACATACATATATCAATAAATCTGTCTATATGCTTCTGACGAATCTTAAACGAGCGGCTAAAGTTCATTTCAACCCTATAAAGCCTGCTATATCATAGTTGATATGCACATTTCTAAGGCCTCAAAATGATCAACATGTTCAAACCCGTCGCACACAATCTTCTACATGTCTTCTGTTCTTTTTTAGCAAGTAAAAGCCTTTTAGTATAATTGTAAAGCGTCCACTTTCAGCTCGAGTCTTTTTGCTTGGAAATCTGATTTTTATAAAGTAAATGTAAGAGTAACTTTGATATTTGAAGATGAACACTTACTGGACTTGATTTACTTGATTATCCAGACATTATTTTTTATTCAAGTATCAAATATACTATAATATCAAATATGATCATCAGGGTTTTGAGGTTTATTTGTTCATCTCTCAATCATCTTTGTATTGCATTGCATTATATGTTTTAAAACTACAGAGCTTTAATCATAAAACTATGCATTTAAATATCATCTTACTAATATTATTGGCAGATATAGAGTACCGACTGATATTTATATGCATTTTAATCTCTTATGAAGATTTACGTTACAAGCATCAGAATTTCATCTCACTTTCTGCTCATATAAATATCAGCATCTGCAACAAACTGCATATATCTCGCTCAGTTTGGGCTTTTTTCCTCCATATTCTCACTATATGAGCCATAAAAGCCTGATGTATCAAATATGATAATCCAGAAAAGCACGTATACAAACTCTTTAAGATTTCTTTTTATGATTTTGTCTGTTCAACAAACAAAAAAAGTCGATTATTAGCAAGATTCCTGATCTAAAAACAACCTGTTTAATTACTGGTTTTGCTTCAAAGAAAATAAATACATTTATAAATGGATCTCAAGGAGAAACTGAAATAATGAAAAATGAGATCACCTCTTTAAACCACAAGGACAAAATCTGATAAAGGTTTATTATTTTGCTCAGAAAGTATTAAAGTTTCTTTTTATTGGTTAAACAAAAGCTCCTGTATCCCACAAGATATCACAGTTTGAGCTCTCACAGACAGTGCTGTGTGTGTGTGTGTGTGTGTGTAATTCTGTTTTTACTCCTCAGAACCAGCGCTCAGGTAAACGTTGCCCTCACACAGTCCTCTTCTCTCTGACGTGTCTCATTTTTTGCTCATTTCTCCTCATCAAGCCTGTCTAACACCTTCATCAACCACACGTTTCTTCTGTTCTACTGTTTCTGCATAAACTACCAGCACGTTTTACACCACGCCATCTTCTGGATAGGGAAGTTTCTTAACGACAACATGAAATCAGAATTAACTTCCAAAAATAAATGAATATTATGCATTAGACATTAGCATTCAAAAGTTATTATTAGTAGTAGTAATTTTTAGTCCTGTGATCAAAGCTGCATTTTCTTCAATGTCTTCAGTGTCACATGATCCTTCAGAAATCAGTATAATATCATGATTTGATGATCAAGAAACATTTCTGTTTATTATAAACAGCAGAAAATGTATTTAACTAGTAAATGTGTGTACGTGAAAAATATTTAAATTAACGCCCCAATCAAATTCGGATGGATATGGCATTATTTCCCACTAGATAGTCTCTTTGGAAGTTAAATGTGTAGCGTTTCATGTTGTCTTTAAATAGAAAATGATTGGAAATGTTCTGTTATGACGTATGTAACCTGAAATGATGATCAATGAGTGTTTTAATCTGTCGGTGTTTGACCTGTGTGGAGATTCAGTTCTGCCTGAGAGGATTTCACTGACCGGAGGAGAGTCCTTGATATCCTCCTTATGTTGTTATCAGCCAGTTCAGCAAACTAATGTCAGCACTGTGACCTCTGACCCCAACCGTTTAAGCTCTCCAGGACAGATATAAACATGCTGCTAGTGATTACAGACACCTTCCATCTACAGCGAGCTGTAAGTGCTTGTGTCGCTCTAAAACGGATGATACCTATAGACAGAATCTCAATTATGAAATATCACATATGCCGAGGCGAATCCTTTAAAGTGCCCCTCTTATGCTATTTTAAATCATTTTGTTTAGAGTCTCGTATGATAGCCGTACAATCCAAGGTCATAAAACACTTTCATTTTCTCTTAATATCCACTTCAGCATCAGCTCTTTTCTCTCAGTGTCTGAAACGCTTCGTTTGAAGATTCAGTCTCAGATACACTACAGTGTTTGAGGGCGGAGCTAAGAGACGCTGCTCAGCCAATCAACACCACAGGCTGGCATTATGCTAATTAGTTACATTCTTACATCGGTATGCAACAGGAAGTGAGACTGAATTACTGACGACTCGTTTCAGTTCAGAATCACTTTCTTTTAAGAGACAAAAACATTATTCATCTGCCCTTTGAGTTTACACTCACAAACAGCTTTATTACACACTTCATGAAAGATAATATCCAGAAAAGCACAATAGTGGCACTTTAATTCTGTCTTTGAAGAACAAGGATCCACACGATCTTGGAAACCTCAGTGTAACAGTGACTGTCCCGTGTGTTACAGGTGCATTACCAGCGGGGTCTGCGGGAGGTCAAAGGTCACTCGTGCTCAGAGCTGGACACGCCTGAAATGAGGCGTGTGCGCAAATCTCAGGAATCCGTTTCCATGGTAGCAGGACTGGGCGACGCCTGCGTGTGACATCACAGCACTAACATGTGACCGAACGAACACGCGTGTGCTAATAAAGACTCACGAACCGTGTGTGTGTGTGTGTGTGTTTATCAGAGACCAAACGCACCGTAACAGACAACTGTGTGTGTGTGTGTGTTTATCAGAGTCCAAATGCACCGTAACAGACACCTGTGTGAGTGTGTGTGTTTTATTGTGACGGTGTGTGTGTGTTTTATTGTGACGGTGTGTGTGACGCTCTCCGTGTGTCTTTCAGGCCAAATATCACGAGGAGTTCGAGCGCACGCGGGGTCGCGGCGCCACACACACCCTCGATGAGCAGCACATGGCGCGTCTCCATGGGGACCAGGTGGGAGGCGGTTACCATGGAGAGCAGGTGGGAGGCGGTTGCCATGGCGTCCAGCCAAGGTGGTGGAGATGGACCGCAGATCAGGAGGAGCCGCTGGTCAGTCCATCATCACAACTCGCGCAATATTTAAATGTTACTCCTTTTTATGAGGTTTTTAATATTAATATGATCCTTTATTGAACTTTATTACATTTAGACAGACTGATGTTGGATGTTAATCATGTTGATGTCACTTATTAAGTTTCTAAGCCTAACCCATTTCATTATCCAGTATGATCGGTTTAATCGATCGGTTGTTTATATTCATCATTTGATCTTTGTTTTAATCTCAGTGTGACGCTGAAGGTTTTCTCCTCATCGTTTGTTGTGACACTTTCACATATGACTGAGCAAAAACATTTGGAATAATTCAGATTTTTTTTGTGTTTCTGAAAGAGTCTCTTCTCATCAATTTGATAAAAAATAAAGTAACTATTTTGAAATATTATTATAATGTAAATCATCTGTTTTCTATGTGAATATATAGTAAAGTGTAATTTATTCCTGTGATCAAAGCTGAATTTTCAGCATCATTACTCCAGTCTTCAGTGTCACATGATCCTTCACAAATCATTCTAATATGATTTGATGATCAAGAAACATTTATGATTATTATCAGTGTTGGAAACCGTTTGTATGTTTGTGGAAACTGATACATTTTATTTTTCAGGATTCTGAATAGAAAGTTCAAAAGAACAGCATTTATTTGAAATAGAATCTTTTGCAACAATATAAATGTCACATTTAATCAATTTAATGCGCCTTCGATTTATTAAATAGCAATTTATTACCGAGCCCAAACGTTTGGACACTAGTGTTCATGACTAACATATTCCTGAAGCTGTTGATTGATCCAACCCTCTCGACCTTTGACCTTTGACCTTTGACCTGTGTGTTGCGCTGAAGACCTGAGGGTCTGGAGGACTGATCCGGGATCCATCTTTGACTTTGACCCGGTGGAGGACAACATTCAGTCTAAAAGCCTGCGCAGGATGACCGGTACCAGACGCACCGACAGCCAATAAATGACCGTCAGCGGCGGATCACACGTGTCGTAACGCTGTGTGTGTGTGTGTGTGTTAGAGCGTGGCCCGCAGTCGGTGTGCAGCTCTCTGGGTTCAGAGCTCTGGGCCGATCGCAGTGCGTCCGTGTGCAGCAGATCCAGTTCAGGCAAGATCACGCGTGTGTTCAGTGTTGGGGAAAGTTACTTTGAAAAGTAATGCATTACAATATTGCGTTACTCCCTTAAAAGTAACGCATTACAAATTTTGCGTTACTCCCTTAAAAGTAACTAATTTCGTTAGTTACTTTTGTAGAAAAGTAATTCGTTACAAATTTTGCGTTACTCCATTAAAAAGTAGCTAATTGCGTTACTTAGTTACTTTTTAGAAAAGTAATGCGTTACAATATTGTGTTACTCCCTTAAAAAGTAACTGATTGTGTTACTTAGTTACTAACTAATTGCGTTAGTTAATTTTTAG
This sequence comes from Leuciscus waleckii, assembly GCA_900092035.1. Lineage (NCBI taxonomy): Eukaryota > Metazoa > Chordata > Actinopteri > Cypriniformes > Leuciscidae > Leuciscus > Leuciscus waleckii. The sequence goes on from FLSR01001127.1 coordinate 163,251, forward strand.
AAAAGTAATGTTACATTGCGTTACTCCCTTAAAAATGAACTAATTGTGTTACTTAGTTACTTTTTTAGAAAAGTAATGCGTTACAATATTG